>VXBB01012340.1:916819-979422 GCA_013399915.1 Illadopsis cleaveri
GTGGTGCAGATTGTCTTTAATAAGAAACAAACAAGTCCTTCACTTTTGAGCTGGGAACAAAGGCGAGGTGCTGATAGTGTCTGAGATGGCATGAGAGATGACCTTCACCTGAAGGAGAAAACAAGGATGACTGGGTGTAGAAGCTGCCAAGTGTGCATTGCTAATGAGATTTCTGATAACATCTGTATATGCATGATATGACCTGAACTGGGGGCAGAATATATCTGAGTATTAGAGTTCTCAGGTGCAAACAGTAGGACTGGAGACAAACTGGAGCAAAGAAGGGAGGGAGGATACCACAGAGAAACATGGTGTGTTCAAACACTTGTCTAACAGGAAAACCCAAAAAGCAGGCTGCCACTATGGAGAGTGATGGATTCAAGTACAGAATCACAAGAAAAAAAAAAAAGAAGTTGAAATACAGTTAATGTTTATGGATAAAAAGACACAGGACAAACTGCAGGCAAAGGGAGCAATGAGGCATAAAGAACCTTAGCTAACATGCAGACAACATGTCTCTGTAAGCAGAAATCCCTTTAAGGAAGACTAGATTGTGTGGATACCAGATCACATAAAATCTCCTCCTGCATCAGAGCAATGGGTCATTCTAGCACAGTAGTCTAACTGTAGTTAAGTTTATGCTAGTTAGAAAGTATCTGACAGAGCCTGTTGCCTTTTTGAGGGCCCTTGTTTTCCTTGGTTTTTTGGAAGCTGTATCCTTGACTACTTGCATTTGTGTCAGTTTATGTGAATGCTGTCTTTGAATTTGTCCCCTCTTCTCCAGTAGTGTCTCTGATACTGCCAGTGGCAGCAAATTCCATAATTTTATGCCTGATATTATAAGAAATATTTTATTTTATTTTATTTTATTTTATTTTATTTTATTTTATTTTATTTTATTTTATTTGTTTGACTTTCTTGGAAATCAGTTTCAAACAAGTCAAATAAAGTTTAAACTGACGTGCTGGTTACAATTCTCTGACATAAATCTGTATGAGAACAGCTACAGCTTGAATGATAGCTTGACAGATTCATATAGACCTAGGTTAGTGATCATCTGAAGGAAATTGTTTATTATCTGTCCTTGGAGAGCTTTTAACATTGAAAAACAAGCTTGAAAATATTGTAGTTTGCATTACCTCTCTAGATTAACAGGCACTGTAGGGTTTGCATACATTGCTTCTTTTCAAGATCAGCTATGATAACAATGAGGGGCTGTTTTATTAAAGGATAATTTTTACATTATTTATGGGTTTTTTTCGTGGTAATTACGTGTGTGTAGATGTAAGCAAGATCTAAGTATCACTAATTAATACATGTAAACCAGAAAAAATAGCATAATGATAGATAGGAAAATCAAAATTTTTCATTAAGGTTAAAAGGGTTTTTTCTTTTTTCCAGTCTGTTTAAAAAATAGTTGCTTGCAACTTCAGCAGCTCTATAAGAAAATAAAATTAAAAATTGAGCAATACAGCACTGAGGTAGAGACAGCCAGCATGAAGCTTTCTTAATGAACGTGGAGACTCTTTAGCACTGATATTCTTTTCCAGAGAAAGGCTGAAAGAGAAGAAGACATTTATAAAATTAATAGAAAGTCAACAGCATTCTTTTCTGACGAAAGACAGGAAACTGGGAGCCATACTTTGCAAAAGCTCATTGTCAGTGATTAAATCAGACAACTGTTATTTAAAAATGTTATCTGAATGCAGAATTTTTGAGCTAGTATTGAGTATTTTTTATATTAAATTTTGTAACAGTTTTTTCCTGGACAATCGAGGTCATATATGGATGATAAAGTTGGAATACAATTTTAAAGAAAAGTTTGGAATGCCATTTAAAAAGCAGCTGACTGAGGAACGTTGTGGTCTTTTGAGCAGTGGGAGAGTTACACATCAACAAAAGCAGGTTCTTGAAAAGCCTTGGGAAGAATTGAGTACAGCACATGATCAGTAAAAGTTATGTGGAGAAAGAGACACCACTTGAGAGAAATCATATTCTTAAGTTATTTCCAGCAGTTTCTGAAAGCCAGCTTTTTCTTTTTTTCCTTCTTCCTGTGTATAGTTTATTGCATAATACGTAGGAAATGCTTTGTAAAAGTTGGACTGTTTTTGAGAATCTCATACAGGCTTTTACCTGTAATTTTGTAAACAAAGTAAGCTTAATGATTTGGTTTTGATTTTTAAGGGGGAAGGACTTCATCACTTTCACTACAGTTCAGAAAATGAAGGATCCAGAAACAGCTTATTCTGCCAAAAAGAGATGTTTTTATTATAATTTCCCTGTCAAAATAGACAGTTTAGCATGGATACTTAAATACTTAAAATGTTTTATTTGTAGGTAACTGAGTGGCTTAAAATATCTCAAATCAGTTTCTCTGAAGTGCTTAATGTTAAATGGAAATAAGTAAATTAATGTATTTAAAAACTGACCAATATGCCAAAAACATTTAGCTAAAAATAATGCATTATTCCAAAAGCACTGACTCACATAAACTGCTAAGAAATGAGACTGAAAAGCTTTAAAGCATTACAATTAGAAGAAAATTAAACATTTAAATTTAGGAATCTATTCACATACTCAGAAAGAAGTTGTTATGATGCAACTGGTAAATTCAGACCTAAATATATGTATAAATTTTTAGGGGGAGAGGCCTTTCCAAGGGACAGTGATTTGCACAGAGTATCTATATGACAAAGCTGCCATCCCAGCAAATTGGGTCTTAATAATCTTTTAAGAGTCATGCTGATTAGGGAAGGTTTGTAGAGACTGAAATAAATCCAATATAACCACAGTCTTCATGAAGGATGAGAAAAGAAGAAGAATCTGGGGAGCTACAGGCTGGTCACCTTTACTTTGATCCCTGTGAAAGTGCTGGAGCAAGTCCACTTGGAAACCATGATTTAACATGTGATAGATAAGTAGGTGCCTGGGAATAGTCAGCATATGTTTACACGGGACAAGTTGGGCTTGACCACCTTGACAGCCTTTTATGATGAGATAAATGGCTTAGAAGACAAGAGTAGAAGAGTGGATGCTGGTTATCCTGCCTCTGGTGAGGTTTTACAAGCTGTTTCTCAGCACATCCTCATAGACAAGATGATGGAATGAATAAGTGCATGGTGAAGTGGACTGAAACTTCTCAGAACTGCCAGACTAAACTGTGTTTAGCAGCATGAAATCCAGCCCAGACTGGAGTCCAGTCACTAGTTTTCTGCCCCTAGGGTGGTCCTGCATCCAGTACAGTTTAACCTCTTCATTAATAGTCTAGGTGATTTATGCAGAGCCTCCACAAGTTTGCTGATGCTACAAAACTGAGAGAAGTGGGTAATACCCCAGAGGGTCGTTCTGCCATCCACATGGACCTTAACAGGTTGGACAAATGGTCTGACAGGAGCCTCATGAAGTTCGACAAAGGGAAAGGCAATGTTGTCCATCCAGACAAAAACAGCCCCATGCACTGGTATAGACTGAGGCTGATCATCTACAGAGCAGGTTTGTAGGAAAGGCCCGGGAATCCTGGTGGAGTTCACCAAGGCAGCATGAGTCAGCAATGTGTCCTTGCAGCAAAGGTCACCAGCCTTCTAGGCTGTGTTAAGAAAAGTGCGGCCAGCAGGTAGGAGATGATCTCTCTGCTCAGCACTGGTGAGAGGCATCTGGAGTGCTTCATCCCGTTCTGGATGCCCCAGGACATGAGGGGCATGGTCATTCTAGAGTGAGTCAATCCAAGAGCCAGAAAATACAGGCAATTGCAGTTAAATGTAAGATAAAGCCTTTTTTTTTTTTTTTTACTTTGGGGGTGGTCAAGCACTTTAACAGGTTGCCCTGAGAACTTATGGAGCCTTCATCCTTGGAGATAACTTGAAATTCAGATATGGCCCTGAGCAACCTGTTCCAGCTGAGTCTACTCTGCTCTGGGAGTTGAACTCAATGATGTCCAGCAATGCCTTCCTACCTCAACCCTTTAATGGATAAACTGAAATAATAATGTAATGGAACATATCTGTAAAGGATCCTGAAGGATCCACCATAGGAATGGACAGTCATTTTTTCTGTGACTTTTTATAGATGGTTTGGAGGGCGAGATTGTGTCTTGTGTTTTGGGTTTTTTTTCATCCAGAAGAAGGATTCAGCATGGTTTTATTTTGTCATTGCTTTTTTTTGGAGTGGATGCAATGCCATTTGAGGTAGCTAGGAAAACAGTGCCTTGAGCTTTCTGGCACTGAACCCTTCAGATCCATCTCATTATCTCTGAACAGTCGCTTGATCACATTATGGAAGATCTGGCCATGAGCTTCAGTTGACTGTGAGTTGGCAGAGGTTGCACCCAGTGCTGGTTAGCTGAAGAAACCAATCAAAGTAAATGATAACACTTCTGTGACAGCCTCTTTTTCTTTCCTTACCCTTCAGTTTATATAACCTGTGAATTGAAGCACTTGAGGAGAATACAAATAGCTGTATCACTCATTTACCTTCTAAAGGTTCATTCCTATTTCACTTTTCATGCCAGCCTGTTCATTTAATTTCAGATAAGAACTTCTGTCTTTTCTTCCATGCTCTTTCAGCACTGGAGAAGCTGCATCCAAAAATTGAAAAATTAGCCTCACTGATTACTTCAAAACATTTCTAAATTTTCTCCTTGTCTATTGTACCTGTTGGTATATATTTCACTAGTTTTTCATGCTTCCCGAGTGCCTGTACAAGTCTTTTAAATGTTTTGTATGTGTCTGATAAGCTCCTTTTTTGAAGGTGCTATCATTTTGCCCTGTATGCAAAAATAAAATCAATCCCTGAGTGCATTAACCTTGGTATTGCCTTAATGATAATGGCTAACTAAAAGGTCATTTCAAAAACACATCACAAGAAAAGCAAGATTCATAGATTTTTTTTCCCATGTTAGAGCAGGGAAAAAATACCTTTTACTGGCTTGGTAGTTTTCTGTCTTTTAGTGAGATTTTCAGGGTTTTAAAATTATTTTTGTGTTAGATGCCTTGTTCTGCTTTCAGTTTAAGGTAACATGCAGTTTTGGTTTTTTTTAACAGAAAACGTAAGTGGTCTGATTCTGCATTCACTGCATGGTCCTATGGGGACTGTGGCAAAGTCATGTTTGCTGAACATAACATTTTACTGGATTTCAATTGGATGAGTTTGACTTGTGTCCCTTCCACCCCCATATAGTCATCCTTTCCTTACGTCTCCATAAAAAGCAACACAACACAGACTCACATTTAAAAAATTGTCTTTGGTAATTGTTTGACGTAGAGTCATCACAAAGTATTTTAGTATTGGGGAGTAGGAAGGAAGAGAGACAACCAAACAATTTTCCTGCCTGTTTTGAAAGGAGAGATTTAATGGTTAAATTATGACGTCTTTGGTTGTGAGAATAGTTGCAGACTAATTTGAGTAAGAGTTCTGAAACTGGTTTTGTAAGAGATGCTCATGGTTGCTGGGAATCTTCTTGATGAATTTCAGGAGGAGTTAAATACGTAAATGGATTTGTGTTCCTCAGAAGCACTTGAAACTTCTAAAATTAATTGCTACCTTTCATATTGATTCCTTAACACTGCAAAAAACACTTATGTGAAGCCAATATTACTGATAATTTCCAAATAAATTTTACAAATCTTTTTAAAAAGTTGAATGTTTAACATATAGCTGATGCATGGCTTTTATATTTGTGTTATTTTATGAACAGATATCACCCAAGAGTAAAAAGCAGTCATTATAAAGAGAGAATGTATAGAAATTAGCTATTTTGAAAAGTGATACTTTTTTATGGTAATGTTCAGTATGTCCTACTTCAAAATGCTTTGTTCTTCCTGCTAGTTATCATTATTGGTATTATTAATGGTGTTATTAGAATAACTCTAAGCAGTCCCAATCTGAAGAGATTAATGATATGCATTGCTTATTGATCTGGTACTCTGCTTTTGAACTGTGAAATTGCTACAAGAACACTTCTTTTTGTGTCACCAACTTGTGTTCTTCTGCTGAAGATAAATCCGTATATATCAGACTGTATGGTAGGAGCTAAAATAAAGATAACTTAGATTTAGGTGTATAGATTATGTCCTTACATCTACAATTTCCTGTTTTTAATTTCATTAGTCTTATTATATTTTTTTAAGATGCTGAGAGCATCTGCAGGTCCAGCTGAGATGAGTTATCAACAATACATCTTCACTAACAATTGTGGCTTTACACCAAAAGTACATTTGACTTTAAAAGGCCTGTTGGCCCATTGGTGTCCATATGAACAGATGGTTGTTAGTTGGATTGGGAAAAAAAAAACAAGACAAAAAACCTACCAAAACCCCCCACTTAAACCAGTTAAGCTGGTGATATTTGAGTGGCTAAACAGGCATTTTTGTCCCTAAAGACACAGAGATGGTTAGCACCACTGGTTTTTATTGTTTTAAGAGGGATATTGCACGTGAAATAGAAGTGTGCTTGAAATTGGTAGGAGGTGAATTTTATTTGGAGGACTTTGGGATTGTAAACATTAACACTCTTCATTACGTGATTTCAAGACATGGTCAGAGGGCTTCCTACTTCTGTGGGCAGACCCCTTACCTTACACTGGAATAAAATGCTGACCATTCAACTGGCTTGAGCATCTGATAATATTTTGCCCATACACAGATAGCTTGCCTTCTTTGGAGTCCCCTCTTTCAAGCTTAAATCCAAACCAATCTCCAAACTAAGAGGAGTACCAGCTTCCTTTTCTTTACCTTTTCGGGAAGACTTAACCCTTTCATTAGTCATTGTATCAGATCCTACATAAAGACAGGATAGATAGCTGGTATAATCTCTAATTTTCTCATTTCAACTTTAAATAATATTACACTATAATAGTACTTGTAGTTAATATTACAAGTATTATTTTATTAACTATTATTCTAGCAATGTTAACTATTATTTTATTAATAACTATTTTAATATTAGTTTTTAGCAAAATGTCAGTGCTGAAAGAGTTAAGTATACCTCAGTGTTAAAAAAACTGCCTCATGTATTCATCTGACAGCAGATACACAGTAATGGAGATGTTCGAGACTCTTAGACCACTGCCATAAAGTAGTAAAAGGTAGTTTTAAGATATACTGCAGCTATTAAGCCTTTTCAGTATTGGAATACTCAGCTTCTCCCATAAGAAAAGTGATGAACTGTGATCATAAACAGGTTAATTTAATCTGGCCTGATTTCAGAAGCGTCCCCTTATTGCTTTAAGGATAATAATTTTTCATTATATTTGTCTTTTCAAAATCATTATCTGTAAGTCTCAATTATCCAAGTATTTAATTAGTTCTCTAAGTGCGTATTCAGAGTTCTAATGTTCTCTTGAGTTCTTTTTGTAAACGGTATCAGCAGAGGAGACTGTGCCTCTGATGCAAGTCAGGTAGCAAGGCCACTCAGCAGTCCTGCCTACAATTCATGTGAAACACGTCTCGCCAGACAAAGCATCTGCCTATTTGGAGGGTGGCTCTCTAGTCTTGTGAATCCAGAGTGAATTAAAGTCTAGACTCCGTCATTTTTCCAGACTGTTGGGAAGGGTTAAATAACAAATCAGATATGCCTGAAATAAAGCAGAGGTACGCTGAAGCAAGGATGCTGTTGCTGGTTTGTGCACTGGGAAGAAAGCTGTAACAGCAGCAGCAGCAATAACAACAGCAGCAGCGGCAGCAGCAGCAGCAAGAGACCTTCAGAAAGCCGGGGTTGCAGTGGTCTGAGATACAAATATCCTGTTACGTCTCTGTCTCTCCTAAGTTCAGAATGGTTCATACAAACCTTACGCCATGTGCAGTAAAGGATGTACAGGAACATGGAATTTGCTTTGTAATAACTGGATGCTGAGGAAATAAAGACGTGCCTCTGGGGTTTCATTGTTGCTTTTTTTTTTTCCCCCCCTGCCTTTCTTTTTAAATCCTTGGAAACAGAAGAGATTGATTTACTCAGAGAAAGTAAGTTTCATCTGTCTTCATGGTAATTTAAAGGAATAGTTTTGGAGCTGAAGGGTGACCATTTTGCTACCTGTTCCCTTGTGCCTGGGACTGAAAAGTGAAGAGAAATGGACAGTGTCTCAGAGGAGACAGGGATGACTGAAGCTCAGTGAAAGCACACACTGATTGTTGTCTGCTGTCCTCTTCATGCAGTGCTGTGGGCTGGTGCACCGACGGCGAGTACGGGTTTCCTATGTAAGTTTGCATTTGTATTAGAATGGTGCTGACTTGTATGTTCCACTCCTAGTATATTAGATGATATGGTAGGACTGAGGCAGGTATTTTGATGCATAGCTGAATGACTGACCAGAGCACTAAGTACCTGTGAAGTAAGTTTTTACAGCCCAAAGACACAAGGATCTTTTTAACAGGTATGAGTCTTGCCATCTCTTTTCTTGTAACTTGTTCACATTCTCAAGGATGTGGGATTTTTAAAAAAATGACCTGTAGTATTAAAAGCCTGGAAGTCTGACCATTCTGACTTAATTTTTTTAATTGTGTATTTATTCTTGCTAGTAGCTCTGTGTAAGTGGAGTCATTCGAAAAGGATATCTCTACTTATCCATATATGATAACTGAAAATCAATTAAAGTTACAAACAATTATGGACTAGGAAAAAAAAATTTTTGGAAAGACCCTGAAGAAACATAAAAATAATCCTCTGACATATTTTGAAAAAGAGCAGTAGTACAGTGGCAGAAGCATAGCCTGATCTTTTGCATGTTGTATTTGCTTTCTGGAACAGGATATTTCAATACTCAGGTATGATATGACTGCTCTCTTGCAAAATGGCTGTCTCCAATAAATTCCACAAGGAAGGCCAGCACCAAAGCTTAAGTAGTAGTAATGAAAAAGATAAAATGCTAGCTGAAATATATCTGAATTATACTCAGCTGACATGATAACCCTCCAGTAATTAATATATGTTTTAACATTACTCTTCTATTCTTCTGTTCAATTGTCAGACAGGATAAGAAACAGGAGGTCACAATGATCAGGATAAGCTGCAAATTGAAATTGCTGAGTATTAGCAACAAGCAGCTTGTTGCATGAGAAAAGAGCAAACGTGTCAGGAGATACAGTTCTGTTTTCAGAATTACTGTGCTTTCTCCGTGTCATAGAAAGGTCTTTTAGAAATGCTAAAAAATTGATCACAGAGCAAGCAAGGTCATAAATAGGTGCAATCTTAAGTCAAAGTTTGTGTAGGAGCTTGATGGAGAGAATTGAGTTATTAAAAAACCTTAAGTCTCTCCTTCAGAACAAATTGCAGAAATGTAAACAACTGGAAATTTGAGTGTGGTCATAGTTGTTTTGCACAAAGCTAATTTGACTCTGGGTGGGTTTTGTTCTCACTGTTGCAACAGTTGATACTGTAAGAAGCAGGCAGAAGTATGGAGTATCAGGTGAGATAAAGGAAAGAACTTAAACAGTACTGTATTTTGTATAAACTATGCAAAATCCAATATATAGTTACTTTTAACCATCAATTCAGTATGAAATCAAAAAAATGGATGTCACTTATGCAGATATTTACTTGATAAAATTCCCACAATTATACAGAAGTTGAAATATAAATACATTGAAAACACTTCTTCCTAGCTTTCCCATGCCAGTGGAGTTTAGGGTAAAAGATAATAATGACCTCTTGAGATGCATCACTCTTTAATTTCTCCTTGTTACTGTTATTTAGCAGTAGCACTGGCCACTCTGAATAATATTGTCTAGACAGAATCCCATGAACTCCATCATTTCTTGATGTTTGTGGTTAATAGAGAGAAAGGTGCTTAGTTTTATAAAGTACTAAAGTTTGTACCTTTTTTGTATGAAGGGTATTGTGCAAAGCTGATGGACCTCGTGGTATTCTGAAGATCTCACTAACTGTTTACAAAGAAGAAGGTTGCTCAGTCTTAGTTAGGACAAGTGAAATGAAGTTTGCCCTTGATCTTTTTGGTCCGAGTGCTATTACGTGAAAAATGACCGTGTTCTTAAATAACTTAATTACAATGAAAATTCTCTCTGTTGTTTGAATCCTTGATTATCGAAACCTGTTATTATTAAATTTTTTTGGCACTCCCTATGGCATTGGACTAATTGAGGTTGTACTGTGTGATTCTTTTGGGATGAAAGCACTGAAATTAAAGTGAGCCAAGATATGACCCTTTTTATTAACGTATGACTCACGGGGGAAAAACATTAGACTTTTATTCTGGGTTATTAGTTTACAGTTCTGAAGTTGCTTGTGAATTGAAGTTGTAAATGATCTGTCTTGGAAGTTTGGTTGTCGCCCTCAGTTTTCTTGCTTTTGAGTATTTAAAATCTTGCAGTGCAGATTCTCACGCAGCTTCAAGAAAACAATGTATATTTTAAAAAATTATCTATGTGTTTACATACTTGTCCTCTGGGAGGAGAAATATGATTGATGGTGATGTTTACCATCCAGGTCAAAGAGGTGGCGACCTGTGTAGCCAATCTCTTGCCTTTTGTACAAATGTATATAAGATGGAGTCAGGAAATTAAAATTAGAGGAGTTTCCCCTTGACCTGCTGCAGCCTGCCTTGTTCATTGTGTGTCCGAAACTGTGACATCTGTTTTTTTTGGTGTTTTTATTTTTTTGGGGGACTTTAGGGTACTGTACTTTATGTAACTGAAGCATATGACCAAACCTGTTGTGTGCCAGCAATACAGCTCATGCTGGTGTTTGTCCTAAAATTTGCAGAAATCTTAGGCATAATCAATCCCTTTGATGATCTTTTGTGTCTGGAATAGATCACTACCCTTAGTACACAGGCTCCATTGTTTTGTTTTTTTTTGGAAGAACAGCATTGTTGGTAGAGAAGATATTTGTATTCATGTATTGCTCCTTTCTGTGATCTCCTGCATGTTGGACTGTCATGCACAGAGATTAGTCCTGCATCTGTGTGCTGAGATAAAACTGAAGGCCTGGATGTGTTGTATCCATCTTTACCTTCTCTTCAGGTTTTGCAGCTAATGAGTGCTGTGCAGACCACACAATGGTAACAAAATTAAATCTGGCTCAGGCACTCTTGCTTGGCTTGCCTGATCATGGACTCTTCCTTCCACCATGTAATGCCCGAATCCACAAAATTGCCACTCTTCTGTGGTTTCTTTGGATGGGTAATCAGGGTGATAGGGGCATGAGGTATCATTTAATGCACTTTGTTTAACATGGTATGCAATAATCTGCAGCTTCTAATGGTAGGAAGTGTCACATGGACATTATGACTGCATGCTAATACTCAATTCCAGAAATAAAGACTCTCATAATGGACATTTTCATGGCAAAAGCTGGAGATAATTGCAAGTAATATCTTCACCTTATTCCATCAGTCATGTCTGTGAGATGGGGTCATGCCATTTGTTGAATAGTATCTATTTGGAGTAGTATGGAGGAGCAGCTGAGTGAAGTTCTTCCAGTGAATAATCTCATCTCTTTCTGGAAGTGAAGTTTGAAACATTAGTACTAATTACATAATGCCCAGAAATGTTTTCACAATTCTTACTGCCTGCATGTTATGGCACGTCTAAAATCCCTGGAGCCTGAAGACTGAACAGTTAATTTCTTTTTCAAACTTGAATCCAGTCTACCCACTTCAGGATAGACTCTCTAGCCTTCAGGAGAAGTTGCAATCTGATGACCATCACTCAGAAATCTTGTACTGTCTCCAGCTCTCTTCTCCCTGGAAGAGTCTGGAAGTGAAGGATGTTTGAACACAGAGTCCAAGATAATTCTAGAGTCCACATGTTTCTGAGCAGAGGAATTCTGTCAGCCACTTTGCCTGACTGAATGTGTCTTGTACTGCTCTGAGTGGTCTCTGTTGTGGTTCAACTTGCCAACCAAACTGGAAAAATTGTTTTTATGGCAACATAAGAGGGTTGACTGAACTTTTGAATCCATGGCAAGTGAGATCAAGGAGAAGGGTCTATATAGATTCTTGAAAGACTGCTCAAGTCACTGTGCATGCAAGGGACCAAATCCCTATCTGGAAGGCATCTGCTGGAGCTTACAGGCAGGTAATTTCAAGTCCTTTGAGCATCTCAATGTACTGCAGAGCCTCCTGGTTTCTCAGGATGCAGATGTGTTTGCAGAGTATGTGTTTATTGCTATTTTTACAGCTCTGTAAACAAGGAGTAGATGAGTGTGGCCAGGGAGGACCAACACACGATTATCTGGATAGGCAATCCATGGGTTGGAATCTATCGTACTTTAAATAATAGCTTAAAATCTTTAGCTGTCTGGATTTCCAAACACTGAATTTGTTTGAAAACTCATGTGGTTGACTTTCTGAATTTTTGTGGGCTGTTTTTTTTTTTTGGTTTTGGGGTTTTTTTAGAATTATCGAATTTTGCTTTTGTTTATGTGGAAGGACTATTCAAAATAAGTCTAATAAGTCTGAGCTGATGTCTTAAATATTTTTCTCAGATATATAACTAAATTGATAAAGCATTGAGATGATGTCTCGAAGGCAAATATTCATTACTCTGGCTGTAATCTTAACAAAGGACTATTATAATTTGATATAAAAAAGAAAAAAATTAAAAATGCATTCCAAAACAATATAAATTTTATTTGAACATTAGTAGTGAAATTTATGGTATGGCTTGTACTGTGTGTTTTAGTTTAATGTAATTAAAGGACCTTGGTATGGTTTTGTTTCAAGATGCTTCTTTTCTAATGGTGAGGACTGTAATTGGAGAGCTTTCTGCCTGCAGCAGTGAGTGGGCTCCAGACGTCAGGCTTTTTGTGCCTATGTCTGGAGGATATTTCAGACCTCCTGAGGGAACATTCTCTTTTTGGTGTTGTTAGATTTGTGCTAGGGTTTGGTGTTTTTTTTTTTTCCTCTTCATTTTGAGACCATAATCTTTTCTATCACTTGATAATGTTTCTTTATCATGGCAGATGCTGTCCTTTTCTTTGTTCCTTTTGCTTGCCACCTCCTTTTCTCTTCTTTATTGCTGATCTATACTTTTTTTTTTCTAGATAGAGCTACTTTTTGCTTTTCTCCACCATGCTTCTTGTTTTGACCTGCAGATTTGCGATTGAAAACTTATTTTGCCTCTGTTGACATTAGTCTCAGGCCAGGATGGCACCTGCCAGGGCTATTTATGTGACCCCCCCCAAATCCTCCTGTGCCATCATCTCTAGTCTTGTACCTACTCCTGTTTTCTTCATTGCTTCTTTTGTCAATTTTATTGGAAGTTTGAGCTGTTGACAAGGACACAAGGAGAATTTGGAAGCTAAGGCAGCTGTGGATGAACTATTGTCAGAATTTACATCCATGATGCTCTTCTTTGTGTATTGTTGGCAGAAAAGCACATGCTGAGGAAGAGGAAAGAAAGTATAAACAGATTGTGGTTTACTGATGAAGATATTTAAAGGAATTATTTTAGAATAAAAAGTTATATTCACAGCTTAAGGGAACTGGCTGGAAAAGGGAAAAGTCCTTTAACACTGCCCTCAGTACTGTGTGCCTCAGTGCTGTTAGGAAGAAACTCATAATCTATGGATTTGGGGGGATATTTTTCATATTTAAGTTATCTCTAGGAAATCCTTTTTCATTTTTTCCATACCCTAATTTTCTATTTTTTCTTTTGTTTTAGTAGTATGGAGACAAGACAGTCAGTGAATCAAGAGGAATAAACCAGTGTGGCAATATTTAAAGGGAAAGTGATTTGAACCAAGACTCTCTTAGTCATTGTATATCAGCGAAACCAGGACTGTCAAACTTTGCGCTGCCAAAATTAAAAGTAATACATTCTCTTTATCTGCATTTACTCTCCTACATCTGTTTAATAACCTGTCCTCTTTATGCTGGGGAATAGTATTGATGCGAAACTTTTTTGATTGCAACTCCTGTCCTTCCAAGTGAAACATCACACATTTGTTCCTATTCTTTTTCCTTTAACATCATTAAGTGGCCATAGTTTTTTGGGACTCTGTGGCTCCTTATAGCATAGATTTTGAACTACAAACACTCTGTTTTCTTTTCTCCCTTATTTAAAATTATTCTTGCTGCATTTTCTAGGTGCAACCTTTGACTTTAACTAACTAAAGGGGATTCTTTTGAAAAAAAATCTTAGATTTAGGAGAATTAAATGGAACATAAGCAGCTCATTGTGCATTCTGAAGTAAAATTGGCTGGTGGATAAAATACTGTGACAATATCTGCAATAAGGGCCCGCTGATATTCCTTTTTCAGTTGGTGTGTAATGTAACTGCTTGAGTAATAGATTTAAAATATGTAAAATTTCAAGGCAGCAGCAGTATCAAAATTTTAATTTTATACTGAAGTAAAGAATTACAGAACTCCATTTTAATTATTTTTCACTACCCTCATCTCTTAAGGCTGAGTTCATATTTTCTTTGGTAATTCTATCACTATTCACTGATGCTTAAATGGACCATTATTTTGTTATTCCTTCCTAATTTGAGTATATCAAAGTAGTGACATTATTTGCATTGTTTCTGGCAAGAAAAGCTCAGATGTGTGAAACCAACTGCCTTCCCTTGTGAACTCTTCCTCCATCAGTAGCACCCTTTACTTGAATGTTTTGTGTATTTTAATGTTACAGTTTTCTGAAACTGTGTTTAGATAAGGTGGTTTTAAAAAGGCTTTGTGTTTTCTGAAACCTGTGATATATTGCTGAAAATAGGCTGCAGATTTTTAACAAGCTGTTCACTTCAGTCATTGGATGGTCTATGATTAGACTATTGGAGTTAGTAAGTGGGAATTGGGATTTGTAACCTCTGTTTCCAAACCCACCAGTGATTCATCCTGTGGCTGTGAAAAAATCACATGGATAGAGCCTGGGGCACTTCCTTTCCATAAAACTTGAGGAGAATCCTGCTGCACAAGTATGTGTGCAGAAGTATCATATTTTTACGAAACCTGAAAAAAAGAGTATTTGTTAAAAATAAACACTTTAAACTAGCTTAAGAGATTGTTAAAGTAAAATGTGACCCATTTTCATGCTTCATTTCTTTTCAGCTTTTTCTCTTTTGCCTTTTCTCCTAGTTCATACACAGTGAACTTGGAAATCCTCATTTGGTAAAACGTTTTTCTCCTTTATTCATAGTGTTTTATTGGATTGGTTCTTTTGTTCTTCCCTGAATATATTCTTTTCCGTTCAGCATATACTTTTTCTTTCTGCTCTTCTTGAGTACAATGTCTTTGAGTACAATACTTACTGACTTCAATGGTGGAAGAAAAATTTAAGTATTTTTGGCAATTTTAATGCATTTTCTCTTGAGTTGGCATTCCATAACAATTTTATAAGTGTGAAGTTATGAAAAATTAACAGGATTTCTTAAAAAACTAATTGAGTCCCCTGAATTCTCTATGAAAGAATGCCATACTTAATGTCTTTCCTACTATCTTTATACTAAACCAAAGTGGCAAAATTAGTAATTTAGTAATAGGGAAATGAGAGGAAAATAAAAGAACAGTTTTAGGTTTGAATAGAACACACAGGTTCATGAAGTGCTGAACATAGCAAGAGTGCTTCACTGAGTCGAAACACTTCTGGAAAAAGTCTTTTAATTGTTCTGTTGTGACTAAACATCCCGTTCCATCAGGAATGTTGAAGGAATACAGAAAATTTTCCGAGCAAAGCTCTGTTAGAATTAAATCTGCTCAAAGATGTCAAGGGCAGCAAGAAAATCTTCTATAAATGTATTAATGATAAAAGAAAAACAAGGGAAAGTGTGAGACCTCTTCAGACAGAAACAGGAGACCTGGGTACTTGGGACATGAAGGCTGAGGTACTCAATGGCTTTTTTTGCCTCAGTCTTCATTGAAAAATGCTCCAGCTACACCAGCTAAGTCACAGAAGGCAAAGGGCAGAGACTGGGAAAATGCAGAACTGCCTGCTGTAGCAGATTAGATTTGAGACCATCTAAGGAACATGAAGGTGTGCAAGTCCGTTGGACCTGAGGAAATGCGTCTGTGGATTCTGAGGGAACTTCCAGGTGAAGTGGCCAAGCCACTATCAGTCATATGTGAGAAGTCTAGTGAGGTTCCCATGGACTGGAAAATGGGGAAACATAATTCTATGTGTTATGGAACAAGGGGAAATAAAGATATTATTGGTGACAGCTAACATGGCTTTACTAAGGACAAATCATGCCTGACAGATTTGGTGTATTTCTACAACTTGATTACAGCATTGGTGGATGACGCAAGTTGGTCAGATCATGGTCTTAATAACACCAAAGTTGTAGATTCAGCCCTGTACAGGCCATAAACTTAGCGTTTATGAACCTTGTGGGTCCCTTCCAAGGCAGAATATTCTGTGAATCTACCTGGACTTGTACAAAGCATGCGATACTCTCTAGCACAGCACCTTGGTCTCTAAACTAGAGAGACATGGATCTGACACACGGATAACTCAGCACATACGGAATTAGCTGGATGATTGCACTCAAAGAATTGTGGTCAATGGGTCAATGTCCAAGGGGAGACCGAGTGAAATTCCCAAGGGGTTGGTTTTGGGACTGGCGCTGTTGAACATCTTTGTCAGCAACATGGACGGTGGGATAAAGATCTCCCTCAGCAAGCCGGCTGACATCAAAAGCTGTGTGATGCACTCCACACGCTGCAGGAAAGGAATGACATCTATAGGCATCTTGTTCCACCTGAGAGGAATAAAACCTTTCAAAAACACCAAGTACAAGGTCCTGCACCTGGATCAGAACAATCCCAAGAATAGGTAAAGGCTGTACAGAGATGATTCTGAGTGGAATGACAGCAGCCGTGAGGAGAGGACTTGGTGTCCTTGGACCTGAGGAGAAGGTGTTGGTAGATGAGAAGCTCCACATGACCCAGCAATGTGCACTCACAGACTAGAAATCCTGAGTTGCATCATCAGTAGAAGCAGATTTTCCAGATTGTAGATGTTAATAATTCTGATGGTTAAAACGTTATAATTTCTGTCCAGTTAACCAAGGACACAGTACACACTTGTGTAAGAAATAGAGTATTTATGGAGCTGTGGTAGCAGGTAGCCTTTATCCTGAATGTGCTGTAGTAATGGTTTGTGCTTACTCTTTATTTAAAAATAGCTAGTCATCAGGGATGAGTAGTTTTTACACACTCTTCCTCTAGATGGAACCACTCCGCTGCTTCACTTGGATGAAATACTATTTGTTTAACAGCTGAAGAATGTTTTTCAGTGTGTATTTGCAATCATGCATCTATGTTCATGTGTGCATGTGTGGCTCAGAGCAATCTGTGTGGCATTAGAGCGTGATGCAAGAGAAGGAATGCTCCTGGGGTTTGTGTTTCTTCTGGAAATAAATAATTTGAAGGTAGTTTTTGCATGCTTTGATTTGTTACAGAGTAATAAAAATTATTATCTTTATGGGAATAATGACCTATTTATTCTACAGCTGGTGAAATGCTTCATCTTGTCCATCATCTCTGTAAAGTCTATTTCAGAGTTTATAACCAAACTGCTAACAATAACACTTCCAATCTTCACATTTTATAATCTTTTCTGCTTATGGGTTTGTGCAGAGAACTTAGTTGACTATAGCAGACGTTGATACTTCTATTTTCAGTAGAAACATCGATTCATTTATTGCTTCTCTACTTCTGTTTGTTACTCCCAGAAACTATCCCAGTCAAAATATCTTTCTCATTCTTTACTAACACTTTTCCCATATTTTCTGATCATGAGGTTTTTTATAACTTTTATAAGGTTCCTCTGCTTTTGCCTGACTTAAAAATATTCTGTTTACCTCTTGTTTTTCCAGTTGTTAATGTGAGCTACATGTATTACACAATATATTCTTCATATTGTTTTCTTTGCATTGTGAGCCACAGATTTTACTTACACTGGGTAGCTTACTATTTCTAAGAACAGCACTCTTCTAAGGCCTGTGTTACTGCAGGCCATGCAAATTCAGAAGATAGACTAGTTGGATTAATTATCTGCTTAATCAGAATCAAACAAAGTAAAAGGTTGTCCAAAGGAGAAGAAAAAAATGTTGTAATACAGTTAATTTAACGGTTTTTAGTCTTCATTTCCTCACGGAATACTGACAGTGTGCTGAAAAAGCATGATCCTATAAAAAACTAGCATAAGTAAATAAATATAAGATTCTGGTTCTTGCTCTCTAGAAGCTAAGGACAGAAAGGCTTAATCTTGCAAGTCTTTGAGAACTTATCAGCAAAAATCTAATTGAGAGGTTAGAAATCAGATTAATTTAGATCATGTTCATATGGAATAATAATAAGCTACTTTAACTGAAGCAATTAGAGACATGATAAAGAGAAATTTAGAGACTATGTCAAAGAGAAGAAGTCAGCACACCTGGAGGAGGTTTGCCACGTGTATAGAAAAAGTAGGTGGAGAGGAGTCACATTCATGGCACCTTCTTCTGTGGAGGAAATGGTTAATATTATTATGAACTACTGCACACATTTTGTTAAAGATATATGTTTAATTTCATTATAGATACATGTTTGCATGTTTAATTTCATTAAAGGTACATGTTTGCATGTGTCTGAAACCACAGTACCATAATTCAAGTAAACAGACAGCAGAATTTGTACAAATTTTAATTAAACTATATTGTCTAATGATTGTTGGTAATTGTTAAAATATTGTCTCATTTATTTTCTGAATTTTCACTGTGCCATTATTTATTAATCTGTTTGCATTTTAGTAGAAATCTTTCTCTACAAGGATTAACATATTTGTGTAGGTTGCATATGAATTACAACACATACCTTAGGAGAGGACGCAACAAATCACTGAAGGGCAGGAGAGATGAAAGAAATCTTATCCTGACTGAGGCAAAGAAGTGTGCATTAATCCAGGCAAGCCCATGAAATGATACCTTGTCTAAGAAGGAAATTATTTGCATCTCTGAGGAAACAAAACAGGATTTGATTTGAGAAGAAGACTAACCACAGAGTTCTGTATGTTGGGAGGAAATAAATGAAGTCTCAGTGACAAATGTTGAGGGAGAATTCAATGATCAGGTTAATTATAAAATGCTAAGTGTTTCACCAAAAACAGGTACTTATTGGGAGATGCACCCTGAGGGTAAAGATATGCAGAAAGATGGAAAATGGAATAGAAACACAGGAACGTCTGTGGAAAGGAAGGATTCAGCTTCCTTACCTTTATCTTCGTAAAAAAATTAACTGTTGACTGCTTTGGAAGGTTTAAGGAAATATTTTTTCTTTTTTTTAATCTTAAACAGGCTTGTGTCAAGGGTGTGAAAGCTCCTGGGTAATTACATACCTCATCCAAGCCTATTGTGAGTCAAATAATTCGTTCAGTCTATCTTTTAAAAAAATTCTGTTTGTCCAACATGTGTGCAGGCTGACCAATAGTAACAAAGTTTGCTCTGGAAAAGGGTGTCCTAGGGTCACTGTGTGTCCCAGTCACTGGTGGGAGAACTGAGACAGCAGTTTTTAAGTGGGTCTCCAGTGAGCTTGCCATGAAAACATTTCAAAACCATTTCCATTGTTGTGATCTATGATGATACATCTTCCCATCCATATGGAGTAGGATTTCTGAAAAATTAAAAAAAGTTTAACAAACAAACAGAAACCAAAAAAACCCAACAAATCCCCCCCATCACACACACACATACACCCACCCACCCCCAAACCCAAAATTAATTAAGAAGGCTTCTTAGGAAAGCTGGAGAATTGCACAGCAAATCTCTCCTGGTCTGAAATGCAGTGACCTGGCTCAGCCTTGCCATTGCCAAGCTCTTGCCAGCTGCAGATCCAAGACTTCCTGCAGGGGACCCTTCCTCAAGGTGTGCATTTGAAAATATGTTTATGCCAAATGTTTTTCTTTTATTTTATACTTACTTTTGAAATTGCTTTGGATTCAAAGGGATAAGACATTATGTTATTTCATGTTAGTACTGTTACTTACAGTTAAGGAGTTGATCCCAGTCTTAGTTACATTTCTAATCTGGATAAAGTGATCCTTGTATATTTTGAAGAAAAATGCCAAAGTACTGTAGACTGAAATAAACCTCAGACATGAATCGAAATAACTTTTTCTTCAAAGATAGAAATAAAAAGCAGACAGAGCAGAGAAGATAAAAACTCTTTCCAGAAATAGTGATATTTACCTGTGGTACAGGCAGAGATCACAGAGGTGGTTTTTGTTCAGTGAACTCTCTGCAGTCACTCATGGCAGAGCTCTGGCTGGATTCAAAGGAAAAATCTCTGTCTTCTTGTGCAAAGCTTGCTCACAGTACAAGTTGTTATTGTGAGGCTGTGTCTCAGGAACACTGAACAGAAAGACTTTCTGTACTCTTAGAAAAATGTTATGACTATAGGCAGAAAAAATTATTTTTCTTAAATACTGTAAAAATACAAAAGGAATAGCATAGCTGTTTGTCATTAGGGAAGTCATATATACTCTAAAAAATGTATTCAGAGTACATGGATGGTAGATGAGACAGAAAAGGGGTTTATGACTACTACTGTAAAAAAAAAAAGTTGTTCAAGAACAGTTCAACCAGCTGGAAATAAAAAATTTGTAAAACTGCCAAAGTCAATGGGACCCAAAGCAATTTGCTGATTGAATAATGATCACATGTGCATGTGCCTGTGGGTTCTGTTTAGTTTCTGTACTTCCATGCCGTAAATTTAAAGCATGCTAAATAGGGACAAATTACACCATGAAATAAAACTTGTAGTGTCAGTAATTTCTTTAGAGCTTGTATTCTTTTTTTTGTGTGTATGACAAGTCTCTGGGGTGCTCTCCAAATATGAAGGTGAATGAATCACAAATTGAGAGCAACTTCTCTGTCACTTTGCTATCACATAACATGTGGATTTCTGCCCTAGAATGTTGATTTTTTAAAAATTATTTTTTAATAAATTATTGAATCTCATTCCTTGATTTAATTCAGCAAATTATATTAACAGTTCTCAATATAAGAATTTATTTTGCCTAGAGAATTTGTGGATGCCTCATCCCTGGAAGTGTTCAAGGCCAAGTTGGATGGAGCTCTGAGCAACCTGATCTAGTGAATGGCATACTGCCCATGACAGGGGGCTTGGAACTGGAAAATCTTTGAAGTCCTTTCCAAACCAAAAAAATTCTATGATTCTAGGAATATAAGTGACTAAATAGTTGAGGTAAATGCAAAACTCTTGCCGTGATTTCAGTAGGTTAACTTTTTCATTTTGAACTTCAGAACTCAGTGTATTTCCCAAACTAAGTGGTGCAGTGTGGTGTTGTTATGACATTAGAGACCAGTTTGTCCAAGCTGAAGGGCTGGCCAGTGACAGTGACCATTAGGGCCAAGGAAAAATTGATTATAAGAAATTCCTTCTTTCTGGACTGGGGAATTATTTACATTTCCTAGTAAGAGCTGGATGAGAAAATAAAATGTGTCAGTACAAGTCAATAGGATAAAGTCTATTGCCCAGGGCAAGTAAAGTGAATTTAAGGCCTATTTGATGGAATTGTAATGGAGTCTTGCCAAAACTAGATGCAAACTCCAGGAAGCTGGAGAAGGTATGATCAGGAGTATTTTCAGCCACCAAGGCTGCTTCTTCTGTTTTGGTTTCAACTTGGTGAGGCAGGATGTCTGTGGCAGCCCAGCACCAAGAAAATATATGGGAACATGTGGGCTGCTGCTGTGCTAGGTAAACCTGTTCTCCAAATGCTCTAAAATCTCAGACATCAGTGGGAATATCTGGCTTCACACATTTTGTGAAAATGAAGTTTCAAGACTTTTCCAGTGGCTGCACTTCGCTGTGAAGGAGGGCAAAATAGAGACCGCTGGAGAAGCCATTGCTGCTGTGCTGCTGCAGCTCCTCCTCCTGCATATTCCTGCCTCTTCCTGCCTCCTTCTGCCTACTCCTGAAGAGGAGGAGGCTGGGGCAATGCTGCCTCTTCACCAGCTTAAATTGAAGATAGATTGCAGCCTCAGTGTTACATATTGTGAATCATGCTGAGGTAAAGATGTTTCTGGCAGGTTATGAGCTTTAAAAGAATCTCTCCCTTTTCCTTCACATAAACTCTTTTGGGTTTGCAAAGTGGTCTATTGAGCTCAGGAGACCACTCTGGCATTACTGACAACAAGGCACCCCTGTCAACTGCTGCCCATCATTGTGTCATGTGCTGATCTCTTTCATCCTACAATGCCTGAGATGTGCTCCTAAACTTGCTCTGCTGCTGGAACATTTAATTTGGTGCATGAAGGATGATGTAATTAGTGGCCTCTTTCCACTACATTACTCTCGATGATATTGGATTGTGTTGGTCAGCCCAGGAGGATAATCTGTGTATATAATACATAAATATTTCCTGGCCAAGCTGAACTTCAATTAATTACCTTTTCTTTGTCCCCTCTTCTGCCTTTTCTCCCCAGAATGTCTCTTTGACTTTAACTACAAGGGTGCTGTAAGCCAGAGCCGAGTATTTTCCCTTGATTTGTCCTGGACTGGCTGCTCTGACCACTCTTGCTGTCTTCCCTGCATGTAGGTGCTATAACACGATAAGAAGAGGTGCAGATCCATCACACCATTTTGCCTATAGCAAATACAAACAGGCACGAGGAAGGAGAGATTTAAGAAAGGCTGTATAAGCCAGAATATTTCTAGATGCATAGTCTTCAAATATTGTGATCTTTTCTTTTAATAGCATTTTTGAGAGCATTGTTGGTTTGAAATCAGTGCTTTGCAGTGTGTTGCTTGCACCTGAGAAATGATGTCACATAGTAGGACAAACTCTGATTGGCTTTTCACTGTTGATTTCATTGAGTAAAAGACAACATTGTAGGAACTTAAAATGAAACTCTCTCTCTGAAAGGTTTTCACAGTGATTTTGGATGTCACTCTTCTAGCCCCCTAATTGTTTTTAGTAATTTGGGCTTGAAATACTTGATGATGTTGTCTAACAGCAACATCTAATAAACTCTGTTATTGCCATAGTCTAGGGTATTTGGCTTTGCAGTCCATGACATTTTTCAATTGATAGCCACAGGAAAACAGGATCATCTGATGGTATAGTAAATTGGGGTTAGAAGTAAATAAAAAGTTAAAACAAATTTTTGTTTCCCCAAGCACTGCTATGCTTTTCATGGCTTTTGCTTGTGTGTGTACAATGTTTTCGTTGTTTTGTTGTATAAAATACTGCAATGAGTCAGCTCCTTTTTTTTTTTTGTTTGGTCTCTGTTTGTATTCTGAAGGAACCGTTCGAATGGTCATAAGACAAAGAACAGAAAAATAAAAACCCAAAATATTCAGGTCATGTCAGTAACTTGTAGTAAAGGATATTACACAGCTATTCAAATAATTGCATTAAAAACCCATTTATTTAACGTAGATATGTTTGGATGAGAAGTGTGCATGAATGGTTGGGGTTACTACCATAGTTCCATAGTGCACTCACTGTACTTTTGATTTTCTTATATAAGAATTGTACAAAACTTTTCAGGTATAGAAACAATTAATATATTTTAAAAAGAGACATACAAAAATTCCTTTTGCTCATCGAGGAGTTTTGAGGAATTTTGTTTCATAGAAGCATTACTAGAGTTAATATACTACTTCAGGAATTGATACCTTTCTTAAGATGCAGTACATCTTCTTTTACAAAAAAGGTTTGATTTGCCTTGCCATTGATTACTGATAGTTTCTTTTGATTATTTTTCTTAGTGATTTTGAATACAATTTAATGTGTGACACTTACCAACTCTAAAATTTCAGTTCTTTGAGCATTTTTAGTACTTTCATTATTATTTATATACAATGAACTGAAATACCACTGAAATGCTGCATTTACATACTCTTTAAGTTTTCTTTCGCCATGAGCATGTAATTAATTTTCTACTTATAAATATCTAATGTGAATTTTTCATTTACCTCTACAGCATGATCCAGAAGCCAGTAAAAATCAGGTATTTTTTGTTTTCCCTTTCTTTTGGTGGGCCACTTTTTTCACACTTTCCTGCAGTATTAGGAAACTTTTTTTTTCTACTGCTGAATAGGACAGATATGGAAAGAAATTTTTATCCTACCAACCTTAGAAACTAACTACAGGAACTGTAGTTACTGTAACAGATACTGTATGTTATTAATATCCATTGAATTTCTTCCTATTCTGAGAAACCTCATCTCTGAGTCAGCTGCAGTATCTCAGATAATATACTTTGAAAATAAGAATGATGATTATAAACTATGACAACTGCTGAAGAATTATTTTTAAATCAAACTTTGAGTTATCTGAATTTTGTTTGGTTTTACAGCTTTGCAGCTGGGGGCTCTTTGCAAATCCATCCCATTTTTTTCCCTCACTGCTAGGCTGTAGCACCTGGGCAGCAGCCTTCTTGCCTTGCTGCCTGACTCCTCCATTCATCCCAGGCACATTGACTCTGAATTGTGTAACTTGGAGGTTTTCTATGACCATGGCCTATATTCCAGAAGATTTTTATTTTGAATGAGATTACAGGAAATAAGCTGATCCTTTGAGAAACACTACTTACAAATATGATTTGGCTGTGGGGACCTGCCTCGAGCAAGGGCTTGGTTTGTTGCTGTCCTTTGTTTGGTTGGCCAGGCTGGGTGGTGATAGCACTGCTGGAGGGGAGGGACAGGAGGCTGGGGGTTAGAGGACTTGGAGGAAACCTCAGCAGCTGGGCTGTGCAGTCAGGAGTCACTTGGTGGCAGGGAGGAGATGACCACTGAGATGCAGAGCTGTTGGGGACAGCAGCTGGAGGGCACAGTGTCAAAGCTGCAGCATCTTTCCACTATCAGTAAGCAGAAGACTGACTATGTGTCTCATCCTTTCTGTGGCCTGACCATTTATTTCTCTGTGTAAAGAACAGCAATTATGGTTTTGCAGCCCATGTCACGGTGTGTTATGTATGCAAAAGGCTTTTCTTTAATGATCTTCATTAAGCAGTGCAGTCTTGTAATGTTCTAATTGCTTCACAAACTTTATTGAGCAAATTGGCAGCATTTTTTTGCAAGGTCACAGTCTTATTTCTGTTTTATATCTAGAGAGAAGACACAGTAATTCCAGCATCTGCTTATTCTGAAGAGACAAAATGAATGATTTGGGTGACATTCATCTGTTTCAGTCACAGCTCTGAACTGAGGACAGTGGCTGTTGCAATCAAAATCAATGCATACATTCATATGGTTTCTATTCTGGTGGAACTTTTAATAAAACCTTAAAAAACCCTGAAAAACTGGCATAAGAAAGCATTGAGATTAGAAGTCAGTTATTTGTAAGCTAAAACATCCTAGAATTCTGTGTATATGCTGCAATGTGGTATTTAAAAACCAAGAAACAAATTCTCTTTTTCTTAGATTACTGCTATATTCATCACTGAATGGCTGATACTGAGGGGAAAAAAATCAATTTTCGTGATGTTAGACATCACTTGCTTTCTGAAGGCAGAGCTAACAAATGTAGAGCAGGAAGTGAGAGGATAGTTTTATGAGTAAAATGGAAATAGATTTGGTGCTTACTTGGCTTTTGGCAAGGCTGAACATTTTGCTTAAATCAGAAATTCTGTTAATAGTCTAAGTGTCTTGTGTACCACCATTTGGGAATACCCAGCTTAAAACAGGTCTGTGATCTCAAAATTGAAGTGATGAAGATTTGTTTGCAGAACTACTGAGTATGCAGAGCAGAGAAAGTCCACAAGTGTGCTCTAAATACAGAAAGCATTACAGAATGTTAAATTCTTGAAAGGATCAGACCAGAATCCTCTCAGACTAGATTCCTCATTAACTAATGGACTCATCTGGAATATATTCCAGCTATCAAATGAGAGTAACAGCAGCAGCTTCCCTCACAAGCATCTTCTGAAAACGTGCTCTTTAAAGACAGAAAAACTATGGGATGTTGCAGTGACTGTACAAAAAGTATCACATCAGAAAGGAGAGGATGCATGGTGTGGAATATTTCTGTCATTTTAGGTTTATTGTTCAGCACTGTTCCTCTTACGAGGAGCTTCTGTTTTCCACAATGAGATTTGTGTCCTCTGGAATTAAAGATTGCACCATAGGTCCTACTTATAACACAGTTAATTTCTGGACTTTCTATGGCATCTAAATTTTCAACCTTTATTGTCTTTCATTTCATTATATTTTAGCAGCAGAATTTTTTTTTTATGTATGCCAATGGCCGTAACTTAGCTGCTTAAAGTAAAATTCAGTATTTCAAAATCCTTCTGTGTGAGGGAATAAATTTAGTTCATTTTATTTGAGCATGTCTGGCAACCCATTAGCAGCTGCTGCTCTAAAATTCTGTGAACTGAGTTAATATTAAGAAGGACAAAGCTGAAATGCCAGCTGTTTTTCAGGACCAAGTGTATATTTATTGTCACAGTGTATAGGGACAGACCTGATCTAATCCATTCTACACCAGTGACAGTAGTGTCGGATACCTTTGTGTTAGAGGCTAATGTAACAGACTTTAGAGTTATATTCTTTAACTTTCAGAATGGAATAAAGTAATTTCTCTGTGAAATATTTTCTTTAATATGTTTAGACATGGTATATTTGAAACAGAACTGTTTCTAATAACTGCTTAAAATCTCATTGAGATTTTTTCACTGCATAAAGTTTCCACACTGCTGGATTTATATCCAATCATATACCTTTGTATTCCACTTGTCCAACTACTAGAGTATGAATCTCTGTGCACTTACTGAAAGCAATCATCCACTCTTCTATTTGAGTCCCAATCATTTAAAGCTACAGATAGTGCTTCAGCTCTGTAAGACTGAGTAGACTTACGAAAAAGAGGGGGATCTAACTAAAAACTATGTGCATATAAACCTTCTTTCTAGTATATGCAATGCAGAGTGTACCAGACTTGGCTTCTGATTACCTACAATGTGGACTAGAAATAAGCAGAGGACTGTAATTATTTAAAAATCAGATAGTCATTTCCAGTGGGAAATGCACACATTTTATCTCCATCCCAGTCGCATAAGTAGTTTCTAGAGTTTCTTTTAACAAAATAAATTTATATTGCCACCTTGGAAAAAACCTTAACATTATTTTAATACCCACAAACAAATCATGGACCGTCCACAAATTGAATTCTTGCAATCATAAACCCATTGCATTTATGCAAATACATTAAATAATCAGTGTAAAGTGACAGATGATGCTTGAAGCATAATCTAGGTCTGTATCATGAGTAGATAATAATATTAAGTTATTAGTTAGGAAGTCCTAGAAAAATGGTGTGTTGTCATGCAGACTGCATCTGTCTGTCACATTCCCAGTGTCTGTCAGCTGGACTTCATTTTGTACATTTTTTTAATGCATTTTATCAGATTACCCCCCTTTTCTATGTCACCATCTTCTTTTCTATTTTTTTTTCTTCTTTTCAAGATAAAATATCAGTATTTTAGGATGGTACTGTACCTTTTTACCTCATAGCTCATATTCATATTTAAATTAATACATATATTTGAATATGGTTCAGGTAGGTCACCTTCCTTGTACATTTAATGAAAAAGCACATTTGAATTTGGAAAAAGCACATTTGAATTAAATGCTCTGAATTGGTGAGTTGTGTGGATATTGTCAGTAGGATTTGCAGATGTTATCCCAGGGATAGATGATGCTTCTCAAGTTCAGTGCTCAGATGCGACGTAGGTACAGCTGAACTGGATCCACATCTGAGCAGTAGCAAGCATACACACAGAGCACTGTAGGTACATAGTGCTGCTCTTTGATGCTTTGTAGTGAATCTGTGAGACTCCAACAAACTCTTTCATCTGGAAATGGTCTGAAACGCTCCCCTGTAAATTCATGTGGCTACTGAAAACAGGATCCCTTTTCTCTCGTTTATAAAGGCAGTGCAGTCTGGCTTGTTTCTACTGCACTGTTTCTCTTTTAATGGACTGCTCCAAATGCTCTCATACTGTGCAGTGAAGCATAAGTATTTTGCAAATGGTACTGGCCCGTATGCTGAGTGAGGAAGCAGAGGTCTTCCTGTATAATCCGATTTCAATCAACTCACTCTAATCACTACTGATAGTTGCAAAATTTAGCCTGGATCTGCACTGGTAATCTAGATTGACAGGAGGTAAAAGTAAAAGGACAGAAGGGCAGAGGAACAAAGAGAAACGAGCAGAAACAGTGATTTCCAGCCTTTGCCTGCTGGTCTGGGACGCGTGTAGGTGCCGGCGGTGAGCCCAGCGCTGCGGGAGAACAGGTGCCCTCTGCGGGGCTGGAGTGGCAGCCACCACACCCCGGGCACAGACGGTGCAACAGGTACCTGCCCGAGCTGCTGGCGTGCATTATTCATTGACATCGAGGTTCTGACTCTGTAACTCTAAAGATCCTGAAATAGTCAGGCATAGCAGCAGTTAAACAGTGCAGCCAGCAACTGTTTGTGTCTTTGACATCCTCTGAAGGCGAGTGGCTCCCAGTGCTGGGCTTCATTCTATCATAGCATAGGTGCTTGGCTGGAAGCTTGGAGGATAACTGGACTCTGCGTTTTCTCACTGGGCAGGTGAAGTGTCTGTGAGAGTAAGTCCCTTTGACTTTTGGTTTAACTTTTCAAAGGGAAGAGCCAACTTTGGATTTCATGGATATACAGAAATACAGCCAGCTGCTGCTGAAGACAGTTATGTCTCAGTTTGATTGGATTGTACATCAGGAAGAAAAATGACTTTTTTTATTGTTACCTGACCACATGCTCAGTGTGCCTGTGTCAGCCAGGCCAAGGAACTCTACACCCTGGGGTAACCAAGGCACCTGGACTACCCCTCCATCTGACTTTCCATGCTGGTGGGGCTGTTGTTGGTCGTTTCAGCCTTGCATGTTGCCATGCTAAAAACACCCAAGGCTAAAAATGTGTCCTGGGTAAGTACAGAAGTGTGAACAAAGTTTCTATAAGTATGGATTTTTCAAGTATATTTGAATATGCTTTTCTCTATATATGTGAAAGTATAAACTTAGACTGAGGTGTAAGGTAGATGAAAAGTTATACATCATTCAAGATCAGAATTACTTAAAATATTTCTAAGAATTAAGAAAAAACCCCATTATTTTGAACACTGGTATTTTGAAGGAACTGTACTAGGAAATATAACAATGACAAACTTTCAACTTACTTGTATATTATATATACTTTCAATCTCTGCTAGTAAAGGGTTTGTGCTGTGTACTTTTAAATCAACGGAAAAAAATTGTGGCTTTCAGGATGCAGACTTAAGACTTAAAAAGTAAGGTTTAAAGATTTTGAGGGGATTAATGAATAACTGTAGTTTAATTTCTATGTTTTTATATTTCAGTGGTTTGATACTGTAGGTGTTCTTCTATGTAGTATGATTGACATTTTTAAACACTATTTAAAAAGTCACAGGAGTTGTTTCGGTACATTGTAATAAGTTATAAAACAGTGGGATGAGGGAATCCATGTTCAGTGTCTTTTCTGTTGACTTTCTTCTTTTTTTACTAAGAAAATACACTGTTACTTTGTACTTATCAATTATTTCTGTATCAGAAACTAGGATTCCTGTTGGGGAATAAAGCAAGCCATGAAATATAATTCCTGAGTTAACAGTGCCCTGTGCTCACCCCCATCATGTATGGTTATACAACACTAGCAGCGCACAGCTTGCTCTACCAAATAAACACACTATCATCAAATCCCAGTTCCACACAGAGTCCTGGAAATGCTGGCTACTGCTCAGTAGATAGCTTTAGGGCTTCTTCAGTGACCTCACCGAGCCCCAGATATTGCCCCAAGTGTTCCCCATAACTGCATTACCTTGTCTACAGTGCTGGGGCTGTTCAGGAGTAAAGGATGTCATTGCCAGCTCTGAGGTTCAGATACCTTCCCTTCCCTTCTGTGAAAATGTATTCAGTTTGAGATTACTTAGAAATTTAAGTGTGTCCATGAAGCAGGCTATGGTTGAATACGAGCATAGTTGACAGATGTCTGTATCCCCCAATTTCAGTACTGAGGGATAAACTGCCCACATACAGAGTGTCTCTTCTTGGAAGTAGAAATCTCATAAGTCTGCAGCTGTGATGGGCTCCAGGTTTGGCTATTTAAATATAAGGTATATTTAGGTATTCAAATACCTGTTTCTGGTGATTATGTTAGAGAATGCTGAAATACTTACTCTTACCCATAGTTTTGCACTGTGCAATAGTCCCCAAGAATAAAATAAATAAGTCCTTTCTTGCTCTCCATACTTTCTTTACTAATTTCCATTAAAAAAAGAAATAGATTTATGTTGTCATGAAAATGGTAAATTTTGGTAATAGTTTCAACTGGGTGATTGACACAGAGTTTATCTATCATAGCATAGCCCTATACTTGAGACATTAATGACCTTTAATTGTTTCACTAAACCCAGAATTGTGCATATGAAATGTATAAACTATAAACTGATTTGAAAATTCCAGTGCAAAAATGACAAATTACATGATCGCAACTGTATGCTATATAAAGAAACAGATGCAGTATCCAAACCACTGTAGCATCTGGGATTACTTCTACTTCATGCACCACTTTTTCCTTTAAATGAAAACCACAAATAAACCTGCAAAAATCATCTGTAAGGGTTTCTGACTTAATTTTAAACTAAGCGTATTCTATCAGTAATTTACGATTGTAACTGGATAGCTGTTTGTGCAAAACAAAGAAATCTGTAGTTATAAAAGGATGGAGATAGTTTTATCTAAGTCTTGCATTCATCTCTTTCCCTTTGGTTTTCTTAGGGAGGTGTGTGTTTAATCACTTCTTCCTTCCTTTCCTATGTAATATAGAAGTTATTCACTACTAAGTGATGGAAAGTGTCACTTCCTTAGTAAGTATAATTTGTGAGCAGTACTTTGATTGAGAAAAATAATACCTATTGCTCTGAAGATGCTTAAAACAAGTAAAAAGAATACTGGGGTTTTTTTTTAATGCTTTAATATTTTGAAAATCTGTCATACGCTACAGTGAAGTACAAGGGCACCTTAGAGAATTAGATACCTGCTTGGAGTATCACTTGGTTTAATTCCCAACAAGTGGAGATTAACTTCAACTCCTTGAAAATCTGGATTTTGACTTGAGAAGTTTTACCTGTCTGGGGATTTTGTCTTGACCTTTTTACACATGCAATGAAAATACAAGGGTCTCAGGCTTAATCACAAAGATAAAAGTGCATGATAAATACTTCGGCTGCAATCTAGCAAGATGCTTTGACATCTGCTGAAATTTCAGTTTAATTTTCACCTGCTTAAAACTCAGGATTTTGGCCATTTTTTGGCAACTGTTTTGCTGAATCAGAGTGTTTTCTAAATCTTCGCTATTCTGTAATTGAAGTTGGCATTTGATCCTTGTATCGTTAGCATAATAATGATTTAAGGACAGAAACCATGCTATGCTGGTGTATCTTTTTACAAAAAACCTGCTGCCTGCATAATTTGTAGTTCCTCTTCAAGACTTCAAGGTGCCTACCTGAGTGCTTTCCCCTGTGAAAAAAAGCCTTTAAAAACTACTCAGCTTCTGCAACCTTTGCTAAAATTTTGCACCAGTATGTCTGACAGTCCCTGACTGCTGGAAGCACTCTGGCATCAGAAATTGCAAGCCTTAGAAGTTAATATCTAATGTCTTTCAAGAGCTGAGGAGTTATCAGCTTTTTAGTGGGTTGTTGTTTCCTTCCCAGAAGTGCTTCTGATACCATTTGATCGATCTCCATGCCTTCAAGAGAGATTCTGTGAATATCAGCCTTGGTTTTCTGCTGAAACCAAGATGTGTGGGGTCTGGCTTTTTAAAGGCACTGAATGGTCTTCTAGGAGCTGTGGGGACTTTAGATTATGTAGAGAATGTTTTCACTTTTCTCTCTCTAATGGCTTTTGGTGCTGCCATGTGAATATTTTTGAAAATCACTGGGAAGAACTGAGGCTGACCTAGACAAGATGACTGTAAAATCTGTTTGTCATCTAGTGCCTGGGGGTTTTTTTGCAATTTGATTTGCAAAATGAATTCATTTAATTATCCCTAATGGAATAATTTTGTTAAATTGACTCCTATTGACACAAATTTAATTTTCATTGTCTAATATAAGCAATTTGATTGTTTGTTACTTTATGTAACAAAGCTACCTTTGAGCTCTGTGACAACTGTAAGGTACGACCTGTACCTGTGGAAAAGGCAGTAGGTTACAATAAATGCATCTGTGGGGCATGGTGTATTTCTTTAAACTATGTTTTTTACCTAAGCATCAGGTGGTTGTGAGAATTGAAAAGAAAGGAACTTTGAAATTTGAAATACTATAGCATCTTCAGAATGCTATATGCTTCAGAATGCTTCAGAATGTTCCATGCATGTTAATGAAAGATGTCTCCCCTATGGTTTCTGTAAACTACTTGGCTAGTCTGTTATAGCAGTACATTGGAGGAGTAAGCACCTTCCAGTATTCTGTAAAAGACATTTAATTGTGACCTGATGTAATTTTCAAGGGTAGAACTATTTCAGGGTTCTAACTACAGCCATTTTTACCTATCCAAGCATCCTCTGGCCTTTGGAACCATACGAGCCCTGCTGGAGGGCCGCAAACCTTGACTCTGTGCCAAGGCAACCTACTGAGCAGAAAGGTCATTGAGCCACAAATACCCAAAATAAATTCCAGCTCTTTAGCTGAAAGCTGTAGAGCGGCCTGCCATGCTCTGCTGTCAGTAGTTATAGATTGTGGTACCCACTGTAAAAAAAGAACAAAGTCTGTGTGGCTCTTTGGCAGAGTAGTTCTTCTTCCCTGAAACACAGGTGGGAGTGGGCAGGAAATTTGCTGCATTGTTGTTACTGTTAGTAGGATGCTTGTGAGTGCACATATAGTATGTTTTTGCTTTTATTAGTATTTAAATTGAGTTGTCAGTGTGGGTATTAAAGAGATAATAAATCTTCTCGATTGCACATTATCTTTTATCTCTGTCATCTTACTTAATAACACTCCGTATATCACTCAGGTTCAAAGGAGTGGAGTTTACAGAGGAGGAAGTCTGGCTTTTATGTATTTAATGAAATTATAATTCCTGGTGAATTCCCTCAGCTAATAAGAGGGATTGATATTTCTATCTCACGTTATTACTTAAAAAGTAACATGGTGATACATGCAGTGTTACAAAGGTACAGAAAGTGAATGAGAAAAGAAGAAAAATAGTATGTATATAGTGAAATATGCTTGAAATATCATGTAATGTGAAAAAATGGAGTGTTATGTAGTCAAAAAGGGAGTACAGGGGATAAAATTCTAGGGGAGAAAATAGGGAAAAAGAAAATGACATAGAAAAGAAAATAGAGCTTTGAATCTTAAGATATGTGATATTATTAGAAGGAAGGATTAAACAAATACCGAAACACAAAGAGGAGGATGTGGCTACATTAAGAGTTCTATTTTTGTACACTTGGGGTCAACTTGAAAATAGGAAATGAAACAAGTAGTTCAAAGGAAAAGACAGTGGAAAAAGATTGGAAATAATAGGAAAGTCATCTGAGGATGATTTCACGTTTACCCTGAAACAGGAAAGATAATGGTAATACAAATGAAATTTGATGTGCTTCTAACAGAGGACAAAAGGTTCCCTTGGATGAGTTCTCTTCAGCTGAGGTTCTTGAGGCACATGGATGAGAGGAAAACTTGGAGAGAAGCACCTGCTATTCACAGGCTTGCTATTGCTATTGCTCTGCTGTGAGGTAGTATTGATCTTATGAAGAGACTGCAAAAGTGCATGGAGTCAGGAAATATTGATGGCACACACCTCACCTGTCTGTGAAACAGTAATAAAACTCTTTTCAGTAATAAAACTCATTTCATAGCGCTCTTTTAAAATGTTACTGAAGGAGAGTAAGCGAGGGTTTGATGGAAAGGTCTATGGAGAGAGCTCCTGACTGCAACAGTATCCCCCTGACTTAAAGTTGTATCCACACAATAATTGCAGGAGTATGTGGCATAAAAGACAATTGGTTACCCAACTCTGGCTTGCATGGAGGACTTTCATCCTTTGATAAATCATGGCTCTTGGCATTTAAAGATTGACACAGCTGAAACAGCTGTAGATATTTTTAATCTGAAATGCACCATTATTGGTGAAAAACAACAACAAAAAAATCTTGTGTGTTACATTGCTTATGAAATTCTGCTGTTTTTCAATGCATTGGTGGGTTGCTGTTTTGGTTCTGTCTTGTCCTGGTCTAGTGTGTGCTAATGTGAAACAATACTCACTCTGTCAAATAATCATTGACTGAAATGACATTGTAATTTGCTTTCTTTCTGGTTCTTTTCAAGTTCTTAGTTTCCAGTGGAGACAGCTCTTAGCATTCCTGAGTAATAGAGCAAGCTTCCTCAGCAAACTTCTTATGACATGTTTGGCTCTCTCTGCTGGCAGCACAGGTGTTTTCTATTAATGGAGGTGGGTCTGGGTTGTCTGCATCCTTCAGAGGCAAACTTTTTGTGAGAGCTCCTGTGGCTGCTGCTGGATTGTTTTCCTTTGGTTGCACAGGGCTCTAGTAGTGTCCTGCAGAAAGTTCAGGGGATTCAAAGCACTAGGAAAGAAAAGGCACAAAGCTTAGCTACATATTATGCCGTCCTCTGTTTTTTCTTGTACTTATTTATCAGTGTAATTCCCACTGATTTTGGTTGGAGCTACATTCATAATCTGATTAGAAGAAAGGTCATCCGGACATGCAGAATTTTAAGTAGTCTGCTGTAAGGGACTTGCTTCCCTTGACATATCTGAAAGTTTTCCGTTGAGTCGGGGAGCCAGGGTTGTGCCACATCCCAGAGCAGCCAGGCTGTGCCAGCGAGCGGAGCCGGGTGGCCGGCAGTTTGTGCAGGAAAAGGCTGGGATTGTACTCAGTCTGCTGGCTCTGCCAGTCTGGGCTGCATGGGGGTGATGCATCCTGTCCATAGCACTGCTTGACTCAGCCTGCATGATCTCTGACATTCAAGCCTGCAGTCAAGTCTGAAAAACAAATTGGTGGTGCATTCCAGATTGGAATCTATCATTAATTTTAGCCAGTCTGTACAGTGTGCTGAGGTCGTGACTACTGGACAGCAATTTTATAGAGCCTTGAGGGTGATTTGTGTTAAAGATAGAAAGTTGTTGCTGACTGACTTCATACAGTAAGGAAAAGTTAATTTTCCCTGAGTATTCTTTTCTTAATACTGTGTAACAGTATGCACAAACATTTACCATAGATTTCTAATTGCTGCTTCTAATTTCTGTGGACTTTTGTAACCTCACAGATACAATGGGGAGGGCAAGAGGAATATGCTTTCCACTTTCTAAGATGTAAAAATTAGGGTGGGGTTTTTTCCCACTATCAAGACCTAATAAAAAAGCAGAAGTTAACAGTTGACCCAGTCACAACTGATTTGAGCTGCCTTGAAGTGTCTTGAAATTTTTAGAAACTTTCAGTTTTTCTGGGACAGAGGAGAATGTTGGAAAAAAAAATAAAAACCTTAGTTTCAAAATAATGTTGTCTGAGATTAAATAGAAAGTGAAATTACAGATGCATCTGCAGACAAAACTAAATTGTGCCTGTTCTTCTAAGCAGTACTTGTACTGGCCTTAGACATTAAAATCTGGATACAGGAATGCCAGCTGTATACTCCAGTGGTTTAGTTATTTCTATTGTAATTTCATCCTTAGTTGCCTAAGGTTTTTGCCCGTACTAAAATGGAGGTGCTCGCAATATAAATTTATAATGTAATTTTCCTATATTTGAATTGCAAAGATTAAAACTGACTGGATTTGCAATTTATGCCAAATTCTCAGATACATCTTGCATTTCTAGAGGCATAAATGGGCCCTCAGTGAATAAAGTGTAAATGGTTTATTTTTCCAGTGATGCATGACAAATTTAAACATGTAACTGCATAAGCATTTATGAATTCTTCACTCAAAACATTAGTGCAGTAATGGGAAAAATATTCTTAAAATTATGGTAGCCAAGGGAAACAGAAAGGTAATCAAAAGAATGGATAGTGGACATTTAGGTCTGAAAACATACTGCAGCCTAGGAATACTCCATAAAAACTTGGGAAGATGGAGAAGTTTTAGTCTTTTGGATTTGCTTAATGTTACAGCTGATAGGGTTTTGTTTTGGTGGGATTTTTTTTGTTTGTTTGTTTCTTTGTTTCTGGCGCTGTATGCTAAGACTGTATAATTTTCTGTTTGAATTCATCTTGCTCCCTTTCAAAACTACTTGCCCTCAGCACAGTTGCTACATCTCAGCCAGGATTCTGCTTGTGTATAGCTCTTGTAATGTCCTGTTGTTATTGTACCCCACGGAGTTATACTGTTCTTCAAGTAATGTGTGATGCTGAATGAGAATTATGCATACAATGAAAAAGGCCCATGAGAAATGTTCAAGAAATGTGCCCATATTTTAGTAATAAATTTATGGATACAATTGATCTGAATTTCATGGAAATTTAGTCATTATATGCTCCAAGTATTCTGTATCTGTTTATTTCTTGCTACATATACTCATTCATAGGAGAATATTTTTATCTGATCATTATTTATTTTATACTGAATTCATAGGGAATACTGATCACTTTGGAAATCTTCTTAAGTTCTGTTTTTACAAGGCACCTGTTCTTGAAGGAAACTATGCCAGGATTTCCTCGTGGAAATTATTCTTGAATATTTAGAAGCAATTTGAATGTAACACTGCAGAAAATGAAATCAAATAAATCGTGCATTTTTATTATTTATTATTTATTATGGTAGCAGAAGCTGTGATGAAAATTACTACAATTAAAAAAACCCAGCAGCACAGTTAACATAGTTTCTCTGGATAATCATCAACTGTCATTCTATTTTTTTAGAACAAAAAGAGCATCAACACTTGTTAACACAAAATATAACAGTTGATTACTAGACTAGATAAATCTGGACCAAGACATGCAAAGGTGTCCCACACATGGAGGAAAAAAAAATACAAATAAAAAGCTACTTATGTGCAAGTGTATGCTACGGTCCCAAGACATACATTGGCAGTGAAAATCTCTCTTTTCTATTATACATGATTTATAAATTCTTTCAGTCACAAGTGGAAACATTGGGGAAATGAGAGAAGAGATTCAAAGGACATTAGGGAGTGAAGATAATTCTGCCTGAACAACAGGAAAGAAGTAAATAGAACCGTAAAAGCTCTAGAATTCAAAAGTCGGGACTGACCTAGAGCCTGTCAGTGAGGCCTGCTCTGCAGGGCCTTAAGGGATGGCCTTTATTATCTGGCTTCCCTCTCTGCTTCCCCATTTCTTTCAATTTATGTTGGCTTTGGCAAGTAAGTATAAGGGTACTATAATAGATAGAGTATATTGAATTCTCGCCCTATTTCCAGGCTGAATGCTGTTTCTTCTTTAACCTGTCTTTGGCTTTTCTTCTACGAAAATCCCACTCTGTGAGATTTCTCCCATGTTATCAAACCTGGTTCTTGAATGAACAATATTTGTAGTCAATTATTAAGGAAATTAAATTTGATAAACTTGAACAGACATTTTGATATTTTCTGTAATAAACTCCATTGAGTATTCCAGTTATTTTGAGGTTTCATTATCTGATTTCCCTCTATATCTACCCCGTGATGAACAAGGAAGGGAGCTGGGCCTGCTCAGCTGCGAGAAGAGACAACTGAGAGGAGACCTTATCTCTCTCAGTGTCTGAAGGGAGGGTGCCCAGAGGATGGACCAGGCTCTTCTCAGGGACAAGAGGCAATGGGCAGAAACTGATGCACAGGAAGTTCCACCTGAATATGACGAAGAACTTCTTTACCATGAGGGTGACTGAGCATTGGAACAGGTTGCCCAGAGACAGAGTGGAGTCTCCCTCAGTGGAGATGTTCGGGAACCATCTGGGCACAATCCTGTGCCATGTGCTCTGGGATGGCCCTCCTTGAGCAGGGAGGTTGGAGCAGGTGCCCCTCTGTGATCCCTTCCAACCTTACCCATGTGCTTCTATCGAACACATAAATCACTGACTAGGGTATGAGATACTCCTACTGTGAATAATATTTTTGTTAAATAACAGTTAATGTCACTTCCTAAAATAAGACTAGTAAACAATTTGAGATAGATGCATTCAAAGAACATAATCTTCTTAAGACTGAGAGGCAGCTCTCATAAAAAAACAAAAAAAAAACCTCCCAAAACCCCCAAATTGGTGTATAACTGTGCTGGGTCATTTGAGTGCACTAACATGCAAGATACTATTTTACAGGTTTGTTCATAGCTGCACTTCTGAATGTGATTTCATGTTGTTAAACTCCAAGTACCAAACGTTCTTACTCTTTCTTTGTCTGAAAAGGGCCATTCAGATGTCCTTGAAGTTCAAAGTTCCTCCCTGAAGATGCAACAATGTCTAAAGACATCAGAAAAAACAGAATGAAATCCCAAAAGCACAAAGGGAACAGGGAAAAAAAAATACTGCTATCCCAGCTGCTGATAGCTGCTTCTTTATTTATTTCATATTGGAAGGCATGAATCAGATACAAAATCTTCTGAGAAACTGTTTACTCTTTATAAACCATAGTCTCAATCTAGTCCTAGAGCTGTTCTTGCCTGTTAGTGAAATGGAATGTTGCTGGAATGCCTCAGCATAATTATTGCCTTTATTAATTGTCCGAAATTAGAACAACAGTTAATATGGTCTGCTGTGATTCAAACAGATAAATATGAAGCAGAAGCACCATTGTAAAGCACTGAAATCAAGAACTCCTTTTTCTTCTCCTCACAAAACCCTTGATTTGCAGACTTTAAAGTTGCTCATATACTGTACCTTGTTTCTCACAGAGCACACAACAAATTTTTTGGTTCTGTTTCATTTATCACTTAGAAAAGAGTGCAGCACTTCCTTGTAATTTTAAATCATAGTTTATATTGTACAGAAATTGAGATTATATTTAATGTCTTGATCTCTTTCTAAACACTGACAAAACAGGAATTTGTAAGTCCTTGGTGTGTATATGTGCATGGAATACTGTACTTGGAGGACATTAATATGTCGTGATATTCTTTTGTGTCATTAACAACTGATAGAGAATAAAGCTAATGAGGCAAAATATAACTGTAGAATAGATATTAATTTCCTCTTAAAATATTTTTAGGAGAAGATTTTTTGTAGGAAGAACAAACAACATCACCCATTGCCAGCTATATCAGATTTTTAATTCAGAAACTGATAAATTGTATTCTTTCATGAAAACAAAATATCTATTTTGAACTGTTAAAAAATTTAATGTAATATTAATATATTATTAATGTAGTAATAGGGTCTATAATACTTTCACTTAAATAACTTTAATTTTAAGAGTTTTGACAAATTTTTGTTGGTTTATTATAACTGTAAAATGCTTCTCAATATCACAGAAAATTGTGTTAGGAAATTTTTCCCATTGTAAACAGAAATTAAACAAGTTGTGTGCCAGCTATTTCAGCACTGACAATTGGGCCCTTGCAAGGTCGCTTACAAAAGCTCATAAACTTAATTGAGTTCTCCTACAAGCTTCGATATGAGGAGTAAGTAGAAACGTGTTGGATTGCCAGATACTTTGAAGTGTTCCCAGTGCTTTGGCCAACAAAGCAGCAGGAGAGAGGACAGGGCAGAATGGGGATGTGCTCTTCAGTTCCTGGCAGAATGACACAGTGGTAGAGCAAACTCTATTAAATGACTTTCCAACTTTGTTCTGAACAAACTGTACTCTCAAGTATCGTTTCAAATGTCATCAGCTCTGTCAAAGGCTTAATATTGTCCTGTAAGGTTAAGTAATTATCTCTGAATGCTTGCTTGAAGTCAGTTTATCTGTTCTGATGTAACCTCTGTGTGCTGTGTAACTGCAAGACAATGGGAGGTATGGTTATACTTTATCTGTGAGGAGTAAAATAGCATCAGTCACACAACATCTTTCTCCACTGTCACCAGATCAGACATTTCAGTCTTTTCACCTGCAGTAGGGATGACAGGTAATGTGGGCTGCACGACAGGGTATGTGGGCTGCACTGTAATGCATATGTTATTGGCCTGTTCTCCTCTATCAGAAAATCTCAAGTTGTCAGTCAATCACCTCTGTACACCATTGGATTGGAAGTCTTTTAAATGAATAAAACTGACTTCCTTTCCAAAACAAGTGGGAAGTTTATTTTACATCGGCAAGTCCAGTGACCAGCAGAAGCCTCTGAGGCTGCAGTCCCTGGAGCTGCAGACTGGGTGGTGTGACCAGGCACTGCTGCTCTGTGGGATTTTGAAGGGATCCGTGTGGAGTGTTCAGCTGCTGTGTGTAGCTGGGGTGGGGTGGCTGTGAGGAGGGAAATACTTCTCTGTCCAAGGCAAAGCCATTCCCTGTAAATAGCCTAGCATGGTTTAACCCACCATCCTGATTTCTAAGCTGCTAGAAGGACACAGTTTTGGGGTCACTTGATAAGTACCCCGAAACACCATGAGTCACTGCATCAATCTCCCATTTCTTATTATCTCTTCTTTCTTCCTAAGTTCTTCCCTTTTCCCATCCTGATTCTCATCCATAAAAACAGTTGTCCCCTAATCACATTTTTTTTCCAGTTTGTCCTGGTTTTGGTATGTCTGACAGTGTTGGTCAGGTTATATGGCCTTACATCGCCTTACTGATAGGGTTACCTGCATGCTGTGTGCCCACATGTGCAGGTTTGGGGGGAGAGGGAGGAAAAGGGTTCCTGTGCTGATGGGTAAATGAGGCACTGGCACCTCTCTAAATCTGAACTGCTGCTGGGACAACAATGAGCTGAAGGATCAGATTCCAGTAAGGATGCAGGTTTTAATTTAAACTATTTTTGTGGGTGATTTAAGCACTCAGGAAGAAATGGCTTTTGAATTGAACCCTTTCCTGTAAATTTCCATTATCATCTTGGTAAATTGGAAAGAGATTATTTTAAGAGATTTTTTAAGTGACGTGTTTCAAGGGACAAAGTTGCTGGTTTGTTTTTCAAAGTACCTCCTTTGAAATGTGTTTATAACTAAAATCTTAAAAATGTTCACATTGCCTTCTTTAGAAAAAAAAACCTAAAAAGTGCAAATCTAAACCCCAGTTGGTCTAAATCACTGGAGTAATTTCTGCATATTTATGACTAGAATGTCGCAGACTAGCTCATGATTGTAAATTAAGGACTTCTTTTCACTTACAGCCAATGCTTTAAACTACTCCCTTGTATCTTTTCTGTAAGTTTATTGTTGCTAGGGGAAATACTTTGAATCCTATGAGAAATGTGGCATGTTCCCACACTAATGGAAACTACTGTATTTTTGTATTATACAGTTTCCAAGGAAAAGGAACTCCTAATGCTGCAAGTTACATCACAAGGAATGAACACATTGGATCTGGGAAATGATATTCTGTTGTGATGATATAAATTCTCTGTTGTGAATACAGCAGTTTTAAGGAAAAGGAATGAAAAAGCTCCTTAGCAGTAATTCAGGCATTTCAGATTAGTTAATTATAATGTGGTGTGATAATCTTTGAATTTAAGGCTGGGGCATTCATGACTTCTCTGGGAAACTTGTTCCAGTGCCTCTTCAATTTCACAGTGAAGAATTTATTCATAATGTCTGATGTAAATCTCCCCTTCTTCAGTTTACAACCATTCCACTTGTCCTATCAGTGCATGTTCTTGTAAAAATTTCCTCTCTAGCTTTCTTGTCAGGTCCCTTTAGATACTGGAAGACTAGCCTGAGGTCTCCTTGGAGCCTTCTCTTCTCCAGGCTGAACAGCCCCAACTCTCTTGGTTTGTCTTCATAGGGTTGGTGTTCCAGCCCTCTGATCATCTTTGTGGCCTCCTCTGGACTCAGTCTGACAGGTCCGTGTGCTTCTGCTGGGCACCCCAGAGCTGAGTGCAGCACTCCAGGTGAGGTCCCACCAGAGCAGAGCAGAGGGCCAAATCCCTCCCTCACCCTGCTGGCCACGCTGCTTTTCATGCAGCCCACAACTAACTCTCTGTGCTGCAAGTGCAGTGTCAGCTCGGCTTGAGCTTCCCATCCATCAACAACCCCAAGTCCTTCTCCTCAGGGCAGCTCTCCTCCATCTTCTGTCTAGCCTGTACCTTTGCTTGCAATTGCCCTGCCCCAGGTGCATTTATCATTAGCACAAGACTTAATGGAACTGTTAAAATTGTAGTTTAGGTTGAAATTTTCAAGACTTGCCAGAATGTAGTTTGTAAAAATATGTAGCTAATTCCTCAAGTCCATAATTAACTATTTAATGCATTCATTCTGATAGGATTTTTCATGTATGAGTGTGCCTCACTGAAAAGGAGGAGGTTGAAGAAAGCTATTCAAAACCATTGTGCCTCCAAATTGAATGTTACCTGTTATTTCTGATATCAGCCATGGCTTGCATCAAGCTACACAAAGAGTAGCCTAGTTAGATGTCCACTTCTTGTGTGGTTGTAATGTGCAAATTGACAGAGAATATGAAATCTAAGGAGAAAAAATTCCTCCCTAAAGATGCCAAGTAATCAATGTGTTAAAGAATGAGAAGAAGTAGAGTTTTATACCTCACTGATGCAGAGGACTCTTTGCTGATTGAGAAGTGCAGATTCCAAATGTAATGCTTATGAACAGAAGAGAGACAAGTATCTGCCTGTTGGATGGGGACAAACTAGGTTCTCAATTAAAAGGGTAGCCAGGCTGTTCTCTACTTAAGACAGGAGAAAAGGATTTTAACAAAAAAAACCCCAAAACAACAAAACAAAACATCCCCCTTTTGAAAATCTGAAGGTGGAACTAGCTGTGAAAACTTATCTTCCTTTCCGTTAGAAAACTGCCTAGAAAGGAGAAAGGATTGCAGGGTAAAACCATAAAAAATAAAGTTGAATTTCAAAACAATTCAGAAATTTTTGATAGGAAATTTATCTAGTAATTAAAAATATATATATATACATTATTTACTATTCATTTTAAAGCTATCATCAATTTCTACTTGCACATTCATTTTCAGAGACACTGTGAAGCTACTGAGAAACACAGGTTTGTGTCCCAATTTACTTAAAGAATGCATTCACTAAACGCTGTAGGATACACAGACCAGTGTAATACTGTGTGCACGAAGTCTTCAAGTTGCTTACAGTAATTCATGATACTTTTGCAAGTCTGTGCTTAGGGTTATATAACTTATTCTTTCATTAATATGTTTATCCTCTGAAGCGTGACTGTCTATCTGTTGCACAAAATGTAACAACTGTGGCTTCATCCAGACCCTCCTGAAAGATCTGAGGTCATATTTTTTTAAGTTATTTGTGGCACTTTCATCCCTTGCAAGCCATGTTTTGGTGCTTCTTAACACTGCTGAACTTACTGGTCCAGTATTACTGTACGACTGGTCAGTTCTCTGAGAGCTAAATGAGTGCAACTCCTCAGCACTGTTACTGCCAAATAATCCTGCTTTCTGTTTCTGAGGTTTTTAATTTTTGATTTGCATGTCTAAGGATTGCTTCACGTGTTTACAGCTGTAAATCGAGACAGTCAAATGCTTTTATTTATGGGAATTTATCATAGTATACAAGGAGGAGTTTGGGACCATTTACTGCATCCCTCAATTTCCTCCAGAGGATGTGCCCGGGCAGTCAGCCTTTTCCAGGGTTCTCAGGTTCCTGGGAGAAAACTCTTTCTTCATGATGGCAACTCTGTGGTCAGACTGGGGGATCAGAACTTTAAATCTTATAGTTTTAAAGAGTTTTTACTTATTACCATGGGTTCCCTGATGTGGGCACTCTTGACAAGATGTTAGTAAAGATCATCTATCTGTTGAGCTTGTCTTTTCCTTGGTCAAACATTACCTCCAGGCTGAGGAGCACTTGAGGTTCCTACATTTGTGAATGTGAATTGGGGACTCTGTGGAATGACAGGAGGGGCGTGAGAAATACCTTCAGTGAGACCCGTTTCCGGCATTCCTCAGACATTAAGTCAGCATATTAAAAAGAGCCGTATTTTTAGCCAGGATTGCTTCCTAGCAACCGACCATTTACTGTACTGTGGGCTTAAAAAGTATTAAATAATTTTAGCTTTCCTACTTTAACCTCGATGGATTACACTAATGCCTCTAGGCTCTTTTCCTGTGCTATGCTATCTGCCTTCCGGTACAGCAAACTACAGTCAGGGCCAGACTGCTCTAAACTCAAATGCTGTGAAACTTTTTTTGGCATAAGGATGGTAACATAATTTCTGCTACCTTTTTACTAAGCAACTAAATAAGTAAATAATTTAACAGCTCAAGAGATTGCTATCCAAAAGCTGCCTGACTTATACTTTCACTAGTTAATAAAAAAATACACATTTTACTGACTATATTTCTGCTAAGATTATTATTTGTATTTTAAAAAATTAATAATAATTAATTTCCTTCTAGTTCTAAATACTTAAGACTTATTACTCAATGATTTTCACTGAATGATTCAATTTTTACTTTTATATTCACATTACAGTATTGTTTTGTAGAACTTACTGCAAAAGTAGTTTTGATTTTCAGCAGTGACCAATGTGCATATCCTGCTGAAGGCAAATAATTAATCTGTCTGCTTGATCAGCTTATTGTCTAAATAAAGCCTGTATTGTTTAAAGAGGATACTTTGACTAAAGTATTTAAATGGTCCAGACCTGAGAGTTCAAGAAGGCAAAGGTCAAGCAAGTCATTTTCTTCCATACCCTCCCACCTTCTAAATGCTGGTTAAATCCAAAGAAAGTCATTTCCTCTGACAGCAAACCTGCCTATCCATTGGCACAGTGTAGTCACCTAGACTGAAGCCAAATTTACTTTTATGCATGTTTTAAATAGCTAGAAATTGTTATAGAAAGAAATAAATAATAAAACTTCAGTAAATTCCAGCCAGTGGCTACTCGTTGTAGATTTCAAAAATATCTTAAATTTAACCACAGAATAGATTAATCAAAGTATTTTTACTGTAAAATCCTAAAAGTATTTTGAAAATATTTTAGTTTTATTTTAAAAATTTGAAATATTTGTATCTTCGCCAAGTATGCAAATGGTGGATATTTGAAATATTGAGTTCTCAAAATACTTAAAATATTCTTTATCATTTAAAAGACACATCTATTGTGAACATTATCCCTTGTGACTATATCTATGTCCCATTCAGCCCTGATGTCAATATATTGAGTATAATTCTCCTGTGATTTGGGAATTTTATATTCTTTTCTTACCTTTTTTTTTTTGGTCATGTTTTCTTTTCTAGTGTGTACTTGCTAGGTCTAGGCTAAGTGGTTTTCCAGTGTTTCTGGAAGTGATAACCTTTCTCTTTGCCCTGTTAGGCTTCACATTTAAAATGTGAAGTAAAAGTCTTTGGGCCAATTTTGTTGTTATTCATGCATGGGTAAAGCAAATCACAGCTGTCAAGTTTTGTGCACACCATGGAAGATGTTTATGCAAATCACTGAATAAGTCATTATACATGCTTAATGCAATTTTGCATATGATAAAAACCTTCCATTTGGAAAACAAAAAATGCTGATGAAAAAATGACTATTCACTCTGGTTGGACAAGTCTTTTATTATGTACATGGTAAACATAAATGGTAAACACTTTGCCCTATTACCATGTCAGCGTTCTTGCCTGGTGGGAATAAAAAGGTTATTTCTGTCCTGTTTCTTTGCTTCAGGTGCTTTTCTGTTTGATTACCAATTAATATTAGCTGTGATGAGTATATAATATGGAAGCTGGAGCTGAAAACTCAGGAATCTGACAGTTGTGAGATATGTTTAACTGTTACTGAGATGGAAAGAGAAATCATCAGTGAATTCATGACACTTCATTACCCAGATGCAAAAATCTGTAAGGTTCTGAAGGATGGGTTGGACTTGTTCTACAAACATACACTCTGAATTTGGACATTTCTAAAAACCAAGTCCTGAATCAGACATCAATTCTTAAATTATTGACTTTTTAAATTCAAAATTATTCATTTTGTATTTGTATTTCAGTAGAAGTAAGTAGGAAAAAAAAAAGAAGGTGTATTACTAGTTTTCTACAAGACATTACGTAACGTTCCAAGACACTGATTTGGTCCCTGCTCCCAAAAAAGAATGATTCAAGAAGCTCTAACTAGAAATGATGGCACATTACCTTCAGCGCTTCTTTCCTGCACCAGATATGGGGCTTGAAATGAGCTGATTTTCCTACTCTTCATATAGCTGCAATTCCATTATTAATATTCTATTAATTTTTTTATTTAATTGGTCTTGGTATTTCCCATGTTTTATTGCAGTGGGCTGCTCCAGTTTGTGCATTTTCCAAAGCTGGTAGTTGAAGTTTGGAAAGGGAAGAGTGCAGAGATACTCTGTGATCTCAACAAGAGCTGAGCTCTCATTTGTCTCAGGAGTAAATGCCACTTTCCCATAAGAACTTTTGGGGTGTAGCAGGAAGGAGCTTCCAGGGTTGAAGTGCAAGGTTTGACCTCCACCCTTGCCAGATCCTTTCTGGGATCTGGTGCTCCAGTCCGTCAGGAGCATGTGGTATTTTGGCACGGGTCTGCCTTAACTTTTTGTCAGGCTGGACTGGGATCCAGTCAGAATGGGCTGAGGTGCCAGGAACTCTTGGTGTAGTCAAGGCTGGAAATGTGGCCAAGTGCAGTGCTGTGGCTCCCTTTCTATGCTCAATGTTCATTACTGAGTGCCCAGCTCTGTGTAACTGTGTCCAAATGCAATCTGCACTGCCTGTCTTGCTGGGAGATTGTGCAGGTCTCTTCTCTGGCCTTGGCTATGAATTATCCTTTCTTCAGGGTTGGGATTATTCAATCTAAAAATGTGGTATAATAAATATTAGGATTATGTTAACCTTAAAACATTCTACAGTGTCTTTTTGTATTGTGCCAGGAAGATTTCAGCCCTTTCAAAATCTATAGCTTGGGATGCCATTTAATGCCTATTTTGTATTGAGCATCCTATTTTCTCGTTTACATATAGTTTGACATGAGAAAAGATGAAATCATTGAATATATTTCAGAGCAGAAAGGCATGCTGAAATTGAGTGTCCATGTTGATATTGCAATGGGCAGCAGAGCACTGAGCTGAAAACTGTTTTGAAAAGTCTAAGGTCATATTTTTCAGGCCCTGAATTTCCAGAGAGAGAGGGATGTTTCAATTGCATTTTTATATATGCTTGAAAAACCTAAGCAATGCTTCCTGCCTGGCATCAAGGCTGCCCAGGGGGCCTCTCAGTGGTCTGTGCTGGGAGGTGCAGAATCAGCTCCTTAAGCTGCTCTTTTCTACCTTCTACAAAATCCTGCCACACAGTGAGTTTATGCTGCTGTCAGCACATCATGTTTTTTATCCTTCTAAGTTTTGTATTGTCCCAGTTTTAGGAAGAATCTCAAGAGATTTTAGTAGAGAATAAGTGAGGGAATAAGTCTTTTAAATTTTCCTTTGTACATCTGAATAGATTAGCCTGAATCATACGCATAAGGAAAAGATATTAAAGTAGTAGTATTAAATTCAAGGAGGAAACATCATCCTGAGTTCCTCTAGAAAGTAGCCTTGCCAGTACCAGCAAAATTACCTTCTTGGAGCCCATTTTCTTCTCTGCTCTGAAGAATTTTTGTATTCTTTGCACACAACTTTTGCTTACTCGTCCCCTTTCTAAGAATTTTGGTGAGCTTCAGAAATATTTATACCTGGATGCAGTGTTCTATGGTATAACATTATCAGTTTCCAGTTGATGGTACAGGATAAAAACCCCAAGTCCCCAAATCTTTTAGAGATAGGTGGTCTGATATATGATGTGGTGAGGGGCACACCAAAAGTCTTTTAATGTTTCTGTGTTAGCTTTGAGATTTAGTGTTCCTTTGTGGTTCATGGTTTATAAAATTGTATTCTAGCAGAACTTAGAAAATTCTTTTGCTATTGAATGCAATCTATTTACTGGGAAAACTTTTTAAAAATGGTGTATGCTGAATAAGTAATTAAATACCCATCAGAATCTGTTTTGTTGCACATATGCCTATGTATTTGTTCTAATATCTGTTAAGATATCTGTCAGAATTGAAGAAAACTGCATATTTAAATATTTGGTTGCCTTGATAGTCTTATTTTTCTTACTAAGATTGTCTTTAAGGAAGTGTAGTGGAGTGTGGAGTGCTAGCAAGCAGATACAAATTTCCTTATTCTGCTACACTGGGTTTTTAAAAGGTTTTTATGTTTCTGCTTTGCAAAGAAAAAGAAAAAAAAAAAAGAGCAAGAGAAAAAGAAAAAGAAAGAAAAAAACCCAGCAGTCTCATGACTGGCCGAGTTAAAAGTCAGTTTTACCAATGTCATGATTTAACCCCAGCCAGCAGCCCAGCCCTACTCACTCCCCCACTGGAGTGATCGGGGAAAGAGTTGGAAGGGTAAAAATATAGAGAACTTGTGGGTTGAGATAAAACCAGTTTAATAGGAAGGGGAAAAGCAAAAGCCACGCACACAAGCAAAGCAAAACAAGGAATGAAGTCACTGCTTCCCATGGGCAGGGAGGTGTTCAGCCATCCCCAGGAGAGCAGGGCTCTGGCAGGTGTAATGGTGACTTAGGAAGACAAACACCATCACTCTAAATACCACTCCCCTTCCTCCTTCTTCCCCAAACTTTATATACTGAGCATGATTTCACATGGTCTGGAATATCCCTTAGGTCACTCTGGATCACCTGTCCTGGCTGTGCCTCCTCCCAGCCTCCCATGCAGTCCCAGCTCCATTGCCTTTGTGGCAGTGTGAAAAGCAGAAAAGGCCTGGGCTCTGTGTAAGCTCTGCAATAACAAAAACATCTCTCTGTTGTCAACCCCGTGTTCAGCACAAATCCAAAACACAGCCCCAAACTAGTTACTGTGGAGAAAATTAACTCTACCCCAGCCAAAACCAGCACAACCAAGGATATTAAATTTGAGTGGTTTAAACAAAACAGTGGAAAATAGGTGAAGAAATTGGGTGAAATTTAAGCTGTAAAAAAAATGTTGTGGTCTTTAAATGTTACCCCGATGCTCTGAGGAGGGGAATCAGTGAAAATGAAAAGCTATGTCATTCATGTGCCTTATGTGATGAAGACATGAATATCCTGAAAAGGGTAGGTGTATTTGTCTGCATAATAGGGAGTTCTGGCTTCAGCATCAGGCAAAGTAGTGTCTCCCCTCAGCCTTTCTGAGCTGCCCATTTTTCAGAGCTGTGCAGAAACAGCAAGTGCCACTGGGTGAGCTCTTCCTCACCTGCATGGGCAGCTGGACATGAAGCTGATAAAGCCAGGCTGCCAAAGAGCTCAAAACCCTGGACTTGGTACAGAAGCTGGCCCCGTTTAATCCCTACATGGCATAAAGGGGAAAACAGAGTATGTCTCCCCAGAAGCAGCACCAGTGCAGATTGCCCTTTATTCCACACAGCTTGTAGTGTCAGCACAGCAAGGACCTGAACCTGTAAATATTTAGAAAAATTATTTCCATTTAGTAGAGAAGACAAATTTGTTTGCAGGATCTGGTTCTATTCACATCATAGTATTCTATGCAAAACCCTTACTCCAGGGTTAGAGGTAGTGAGCTGTAAGTGCAGCTCAGACAAGGGGGTGCAAAATGGTCTCTGGAGCTGTCAGCCTTGGCACAAATTATGCATTCAGCCCCAGCTCTGCTCCAGCAGCCTCTGGGATAGTCAGCCCATCACTTCTCCCTATGTTCCCCTGCCCTCACAGGCCCTTTTTCTGAGAGCCAGGAGCTAAATATTGTAAAAACAGCTGCTCTGTTCTTGCTGCTCTGCTCTTGCTGTTCCAGTGTCTCATTTTAAACGCAGTCCTAAGACATGAAGCAAATGGGTTTGTTATTTTTATCTTACTTGTTAGATGATTCTCTGGCTCTCTGTTTCTTTCTAACTATTCTGCATGTATTTTGTAATTTGTGAGGGACCTTTTCTACATACAGGAAATGAGGGGTGATGCTGCCCTTGCAAAGACTCAATGATTTCCAAGTGAGTGTCCCAATCTACAGGTAAAAATAGTCGTAGTTGATTCTGATATCTTTCATTGTCACCATTTCTATGTTGTAATACAAGTACAGTCAAGTGGAAAAGGCTTAGAAATTAAATCGTAGCACAGGCCAAACTGATTCGGTGGCATTGAAATGTCATTTCTAGAATTATCCAGCTTACTGGGGAGTGTTTCAAGGAATAACCTTCTGGTGTGGCAGACTGTAGTGGAGAGATTAGATGGGGCTTGTACAGCAGGCCAAATTCTGCTGGTGTTAATTAGGATTGAGTGAGCATCAGCGAGGACAAGAACTGTCCCAGTGATTGCCATTTTACTTTTTAAACTTCTGTGGCATATTTATTTCCATTTTCATGTTTATTTATTTCCAGGTAGAAGCAGGTTCATACCCCTTTGACGTAGAAAATGGAAGATAATCAGATAGTGTGTTGACAAAATCATTCTACAAAGTCCCAGCATTGGCTTTTTTGTGAAATTTAGAATATGTTTGGGACCCTGTTTTCAAAAGAAATACATCTGATTTTAATTTTGTCTAAGAAACTGGGCAATATTACCCCTTGAGCAGGACCTAGAGTTTTGAAGGTTTATGAAAATATCCTGAGAACATTATTGAATTCTGTTTACGTGGAGTGTTCCAGAAAGGCAAGGAGGGTCCTAAGGAAGCCACATAGTGAAGAATAGGTGCTGAGTCTGTGAGGCAGTTCACTCAGTCTTACAATCCTCCATGCTTCTACAGGGGCATGGAAAGAAGTTGAGGGTGGAAAGTTTTGGATTTGACTCCCGAAACATGTCAGCAGAAGAAGATGGGAAGTTAAGATGGACAAGCTTTACCTGAAAATCTTTGCATGCTTCCTGAATTGCTATTTAACAGTGTCAGAATGAAATTACTCAGACACAGCTTTGAACTTTGAGTCAATCTGAGTGTAGAATAGAATATGCAGCCACTGCCTTCTGCTTAAAGAGACTAGAAGAAAATTGAGCTGATTAAATAGCATCAATACTGTTATTTTCAATAATGTTCTTTTAACTGGGACTCCTTGCTATTTTTAAGAAAATCAGATCAAAAGTTCACGTGCTAACAGGTGATATAATTGTAATAAGCTTCTGACATAGTGAAGGGAACTTTTGGAACTGTGGCTACAAGGGCGACTGTGACTGATTTCATGGTGGTTCAGTAGGAGCTACCAAACAGCTTACTGCAAGAAGAATCTAGGGCAAAGAAGAGGTACTTGTATTTAAATTATTTTTTTAGGAAATAAAACAATATGTGGGCTGTATCTAGGCCCTTTAATTTTAGAAAAATACAGATGTGCTTGTGGTGAGGAGTGAGGAGGAAAAATGTACCCGGCTGCTGGATGACAGATCATTTAGGGGGAAGGGACGTTTCCTTGTCTGCCTTCTACTGGGCATCTGGAAAACTGCTAATTTCACAATAATTTCCTGAAGTTCATTGTGCAATGATTAAGCCGGTTTTTAAAGACTTCATAATTCTGTTATATAATTGTTCAGTTTGCTAGTGTGTGGTTGAACATGGCCAGGTTTAAAAACCTGAAGCAATTGCTTCTAAAATCAAGCAGGTTTTGTGTTGGTTTTGCAATTTGAGACGACATTCAAGATTTTTAANTTGAATAATGTTTAATATTATTCAACCTACTGGGAAAAAAAATCTGACAAGGCTTGAAGCCCTGTAATTTGTGAATGCTAATTATTTCTGCAGTTTTGATATAGATGTACTGTACTTCATGGACTAAGACTTAAGCCTTATACAGTAACTCATTATTTGAGTTCTATCTGTTTCCTTATTTAGACAATTGGCACTGGAAAAATGTGTAATGACTGCCTATGTTTACCCTGTTAATGGTTTTCATAATCTGTAAGTAATTCAGGGGTTTAAATATTGTTTTTCATAAGAATTCCCCTTGTATTTATACCTGCCTTCATAGTTCTTTAGGTACTCTTTTTGCTACTGTAAAGAAATGAGAACCTTTAAAATCAGTCTTGTGATTAACTGATAAGAGTTGATAGTAAAAGAGGAGAATTCCGTAGAAATCACTAACTTTTTGCCAGCTGCCCATGCACCCTCGGCTCATCAAGAAAGGTGCTGGCAGCTGTTTGTTTGTGTTAAGAGGGGATGGCATTTATGTCTTGTGTTAAATCCTTGATTGACGCAAACTGCTCAAATCTCCTTAGGAAGAAGCAATCAGAGAGAGTCAGGCGGGGCGGGCAGCGCACTCCCGCGGGCACAGCGGTGCCAGGACAAAGCCTGCCAGCTGTCTGCCCTGCCCAGGGACCGGCTGTCTGCCCTGCCCAGGGTCCGGCTGGGCAGCTGAGCCAGAGCCTCCCTCCTGCCCCCTGCGCCTGGCCCTGGTCCCAGGGTTGGATGAGGTGGGCAAGGGACGGTGCTCTGGGTCAAAATGATTGCTTGAAATGTGACTGTGCTTGAATTTCCTCTCGCAGCAAGATAAGGAGTAAATTCTAAAAATGATAGATGTAAGGGAAAGATGCTTTTTCTGCTCTGTATGGGAATTTCTCCTCAATGGCCCATATTGTTGGTTTGGGGATTTTTGATGAACAGACTGTCAGCATTCTGCTTCCTTTAAGTAATCACACACTTCAAAGAAATGATTCTGCTTAGTAGCAGGAATACCCTTCCATCTCAGTTTAAACCAAAATAAAACTAGTAGTTTTGCAGCCCGTTACGTGACCTGTTTCATGACCGTACTGGGCTCGGTGGTGGCAGACTGATAGCAGAGTCTTTCCTTTCTCTGGTGCACTGTTTCTCACACAGACTGATGAGGAAGCACATCAGGAGATGAGAAATACATGACAAAGGGGAGAGGGGCCTCTGAACTCTCCATCAAAAGGTATCTGTCACAAAATGTCCTGTAAAACAGCTTTAAACCAAAAATACTAGAGATGTAGCACCTTCCAAATGGCCTGACTTTTCCATGTATCTGAATTATTTATATTCTTCATTACAAATTCATTTTTGTCAGGGTTGAGCTAATAGATTTACAACAGAAATAATTTTGCAAGTAATGGATCTTTTTTTAGCTCTCCTGAATTCCATAAGGAAAAAAGAATTAAGAAGGTTTTTTTCGAGGAAACTGTATTTCCGTACAGTTCTCAGGTAAGGGTCAGGTCTTTAAAACAAAAGTTATGGTATTATTTGATTAAATTATTATTTTTAGAGTGTTTCAAGAAAATAGGATTTAGAGCAGGGGTTTATTTGTAGGTTTTTGTTTGCTTTTTCTAGGAGCATCAATATAGGAGAACAATTGAATAAGTTGAGCTAGAATGGGTTAAAAGAAGGAAGGAAAACATACTGGTTAGAAAAAAAAGTCAAAATATGGTGACAGCAACAAACAACATAGAGGCAGAAGGGAATGATAATACAGAAAAAAAAAATCCAGAATTGAAGGGGAGCTTTTAAGTTAGCTTCAGTAACAGCTGGCTGAGTAAAAAGGTGGATGAAGAAACACTGATGTAGAAGTTACTGTTTGAAAAAGAAGTAATCAGAACAATTGAATTCCTAAAAATTCGTCTGTTTTAAAGGTATTCCATTGAGGGGCTATGGTTGACCTTTTAATATTTTGAGAGGTACTGAAGTGGTAATTGAAAATATCAGTTTAATATCTTTAACTCAGGATTCATTGTTGTCAGACATCACAAAATTCTTGTGTTTTTCTGTATTGCCAACAACATTTGCACAGAACATGATAAAAAACCATGGTCTGATAAAGTACTTTGTCTCACTTCCATGTGCAGTTAACGAAACAAATATATAACAATTAGGAATTCAGTCTAAAAATGTATTTTAGTTTCTCATATTTTAAGGAGGAGGTGAAAAAGATTAATTCCATGTTTCTTCACCATCCAGGAGCTAGAAAAGGGGTGTCCCTCCTCCCTCTCAGTGTCTCAGCGGGGTGGGCAGAGGGTGTTGGGTGGGCAGAGCAGCACTGAACAAGCTGCAACTGTGCATCAGATTCAAAATTTCTCCTGTAGTAAAATATGCTCTTTTAGAAAATACTTGCATTTGATTAATTCTGTTTTCTTCCTTAATCCCCTTCCTTTCTTTTATTTGTTATATAAGAAGCCTAATTGTTTTTATAATTCACATTATTTGTTTTCTACAACATATTGACCTCTCTGCATCATAAACTAATCCCAAAATATCTGTTATGTACCAGAAACAGCAAATGGCAGTTCTGTGTTCTGTTTTAGTTTGGTGGGTTTTTTTGGTTTTTTTTTCTCCTTTCTGGAAGCTTCTTTCAGCAGCCTCTTGTCTAAATGCTGCGCAGCAATCCTGTGTATTCCCTGGATCTGGGACACAAAATTATTCCCTTAATTCCTGTCTGTGATTACTTTCTGATTCTGACCAGTGTCTGAAGCTGAAGTACACAGGCTTTGTATGTTTGATTTGCTGTGCAACTGAAATCTATTATCAGCCAAGAATAAAAAACCAAAAAAGTACCCCGCACCCAAACCTCTTCCCTGTAGCTGTACCAGGAGAGGGCACAGTCTTGAGGAGCCATAAAGTTTTAAATTCTCAGCAGATGCTCCAAAGTGAACATGTGCTTTAATCTGTATTATGTTATACTGATCTGAATATTCCTGTGTCTAAAAGTTAGTTACATTTTGTGTGGAAAGGTGATGAGAAGGGAAGTGGTGGTAGGGGTTGGTCTGCATCAGTGAAAATTTGTCTTGAAGAGGTTTACAAAAATAAACCCAGTTGCAGGAAGATAAATATGTGTTTTTCTTAATGGATGTTATCACCAAACCTAAACCTGTGTGTAAAATGCCTGGAAATGTGGTAAAATCTGTACATAAAATGCCAGGGTGTGTACATAACTCAGGTCTTAAACAAACATCAACTGCATTAAACTAACCAGGCATTTAAATGACAGTGCTGCATCCATCCAACACAATTTGTTTCGTTTTATAAATTTCGTTTCACATACTTTACCAAATCTTTATAGAAATAATTAACTGAGAAGTGAAAAAGTAAGAGGATTCATAATAGAGATAAGCTGATATTAACTGTGCTCAAAATTGACAAAAATTCTCAAAGCCTTTATGAGATGTGAGATGCTCTGTGGGCAGCTGGTGGCCTGGCCCTGCCTGCTGGAGGAATGAGAGTCTGTCTTTTGAAAGAAAACTGTAGATGAGCAGATGAGGATACAAAGGCACCTGAAGGCATTTTAAAATGCATTTGTGGCCATAAATGGGGTGTGGCTTTGCCTATAGAAGTTACTGAAGCTGTCTAGCACTAAGTCTGTTTCTTTAAGTCCGAGCTGAGGAGCATCAGAGGTTTCCTGGCAAAGGAGCACAACTCTGTGGGGCTGTCAGAACAGTCCCTGGTGTGCACTTGGGCAGGACTGACTCGCAGATTTACAGGCAGTTCTTCAGTGTTGCTTGGGAGACAGCACAGACCAGGTAATTCTGAGTGACAGTTTGGATTCAACCATCCTCTTCTGAAGGGGAAGAGAGATTGTTTGATACTATGGGCTTGGCAACTCCAAGGCAGTTGGCTTTGGCTCAGGGGAATTGTCCAGGCATGTCGATGCATTAGACTCCACTAAGAGGAGCCAGGAGTACTGTCCCATGAGAGTAGCCACCAGTTTATCTTCTGGGGCCCTGCAGTGAGTGCCCTGCTAACTATGAGGAGAGGACCAGGAGCCCAGTGAGCCGGGAGGAAAAGTCGTGATCTTTCTCCGGCCCTTCGAGGTACCTCTATTAAGAACCATTTCCATTTCTGCCCTTTTATCAAATATGGTATTTGCATTGTCAAGACTACATTTTAGCAACCATTTGTAAGTCATTTTGTGCTTGATAACTCATATAGCAGTAGAAGCTTGAAAAATAATCTTTTTTCTTAGCTGAACAGCTGATCTGAAATGCAGTCAGTGGTATTGCCCTGTCAAAAAATATTAAGACTCTTTGGTCTTCATATTCTACTTTTGAAAATAGTACTGTCAAATGTTCTGTGTTGAAAATGAAACTTTCAAAATCAAAATACTGGCATTAGCTATACAGCAAATTTAAACAAAGTGCAGAATCTGCTGCAGCTTCCTGTTATGGGAAGAATGGGGTTTAAATGTAGATTATATAGTGTCCTTGAATAATCGAGAATATTAAGGAAATAATCATGGGAAAAATGGACTGAATTATATTAGGAAAATAAAATAACACTATCAGCTGAAGTCTCTATTTGCAGAGATAATGTAACTTCCTGGGCAGTTCCTGCTGTCTTGGGCTGTCCTTCAGCTGCCTAGTTTATGGTAAAAAGCACTGTTTAATGCTGTAGGGAAAAATGCTTCCCATAACCTGATACTTGACAGTACAAACATCTGTACTGGTCCATGTAGTTTTGTGAAATTGCACAGCAGTTCCTGGTGCATTTTTTTTTCTCCTGTGTACAGTAATATAAAGGGACTGGTTGCACTTAGTACCCCACATTTGGGTTTGATGTTTCTGGGAAATTTGTGCTCCACACAAGAGTTTGCGTTTTATTTTATCAGGGAGAAAGGTAAGTCTGTGATCACAAGAATAGAACCAGAGTTAAAAGAGAAAAACATAAAAGGAATGAAAAGGAAACTTTAAGTATATTTAACACCGGCCTCCTTCCCTGGATGATTTTGCAGAGGTATCTCCAAACCCTGAAGGGGGCTTAGGGGCAGCTTAGCACCATGATGCTTCCTGGGAGTTATGTTTTATATCACCCTTTAAGCTAACTTTGAAAGTTGAAGAACTTGGTGTGTATCTCCTTTTCTTCTCTTTCTTCCCCTCATCTATTAATTTAGTGCTTGACATAAATATGCTGTACCAAATTAGATCAAAGATTTCTTTACCTGTTTTCAATATTAGCCAGTAGCAGAAATAGAAATATAAGCACGAAGCAAGCGTGCAGTGATATCCTTCCACATAACAGTTTATTGTCTGTGAATACTGGCACACAAACTGCAGCTGTGGTACTATTCCTAAGCTTTATTTAATGTGTGTTTACTGGCTCTCAGTGGATTTGTATTCCAAGAATGTGTTGTGTCCACTCACTTTTTGGGTGCAGTTCTGTCATTGGCTGTGTATGTTACTTACTGGACAGCAATATGGTTTCTGAATTTACACGGCAGATGGCTGTGATGGCTTAAGTTTTTTCTTGACAACTGATCTTTAGATCAAAATGCAAGAGGAGGGAATGCTCCTGCCTTGAGGCATTTGCCTGCATTTAAATTCTGTTTTACCCTTTAATTAGCAATTTTTTTCTACTTTAAAAAATCTTCCTTTTTGTGGTCATGTGAGTGAATGACAAATTTTCGTCCTGTCTTCCTGAGATTCCTTACAAGAAGTTCTCTTCTTGTGAGCTGCTTGGAGGTGAGACACTGGTACTGGGAGCAGGAGGCTTTCTCTTACACACCAATCTTTGGTGCTACAGGCAAAAGAAGATTGCATTCTCCAATTTCAAATACTGAGGTGGTATTATGTCCCCTTTTGCCTACATTCTGTCTGCTTAAAGTCTTATCTGAAAAGTGGGAAAAAGGTTCCCTTCATTGTACTGTGCTTCTTCTTGTGAAGATAAATTTTTGAAGCTATAGGTAATGCTCATGATGAGCTTCTCATAAAATAAAATAAAAAAAGTTAATAACATCGGTTTCAGAACAATACAGGAAGCTTGGGGCCCAAATACTCAGGGGAACAAAGAGAAGAAAAGAAAATAGATAATATAGTACATCAGTAAACATGCATGTGTCTGAGTGCTGAAAAATGTAGGAGCTCCCTGGAAATGGGAATATGATTATGTAGGTGAGGACAAGGGAATTCAATTAACGTTGACTAAATGCTTAATTGCTTTATTTTGCAGTCTAGTCTTCTGTCAAAGTAGGTTATGTGTGTAATATATTGTAGTTTAAGCTTGGTATGACTGTGTTTTTTTATCATTCTTTCCCCATTTAAAACAAAAAAATTCCAAAATACAGTGTTTGTTATTATTAAAAAGAGTAAGTTGGTGTTCTTTTTGCTTGTTACACTGTTTTGTTGAGCCTATTTACATGTCTTAATTAGCAAGTAATTGCTTTTCTAATCCAGATAAGTAGTGTTGAACTGTGAATTGCAAATCCCAGTGCCTTTTAGATTCATGAGTGGAAAGTGCTGTTTGCAAAGGATCGCTGAAAATTCTGCATTATCAGCCTAAAAACCTATGATTTCTATTGATACAGATAGCTACTCTCAGATATTTGTAGACTAGTATTCTGTGATAAATGGTTCTCCAGCTGAGAACATGAAATAGAGAATGTGAATAATCCACTCCTGTTGCGTTGATAGGAGTTGGGAAAATAATTTTAAAATTGCATATTTTTAGTGCTTATGATGAACTGTTGTACTGACCTATTTTTGATATAATCTTAGAGGCTGTAATCTGAAGACTATTCTCTGATTCCATGTAAATCTGTGCACCTTATTCTGGTAGTAGTTCTGACTTATCCATTTATTTCAATAAGATTTTTTTCTATAGTAGTAAAAATGATTTTTTTGCAAGGATTTAGTGATAATCCTGTGAACATTTCATTGTTTGTGCATTTACAAGCATAGACATAGATATCCTTGTGTGATGCTTTTTATTGTCAGTAGGAAAAAAAGCAACTTAACAAGAATTTGTAATTGTTCTTAACTGGAGGAAAATTATACCTCAGGAGAAAGTAGATTATGACAGTTCATCATACTTCTGCATTACTTATAGTTTAACGGGCTGTTGTGTGAGGAGGTTTTACTATTTGATACCAATCTCTTCCAAACTTCACTGAGGAGTTGCACATAGACAAATATGCATTCACTCACATAATAATAATTGCTTTGTGTGGGCTCTGCACTGGTGCAGTGTGTCTTTTGTGCTTCAATATTAGATTGCTTTCCTGGCTCCAGAGTGAATCAGAGATCAATCTGGAATTTACACAGTATATCTAATGCTTTTATACTTTGCATAAAAATTATCTAGGAGAAGAGTACTGACCTTGGGTCTTCTACCTTCCGGTAGTTCCAGCTGTGGCAATATTGGTCTGCTGTGCTTTTTATCCCCTGTGCAGATATGGATATTAATTTCCAAAGCAGCAAAGTTAAAAAAAAACACCGCACCAGAATACATTGGAGGTGTATGTCATACAAAATTGCAGTATTTATTTCATTATTTTCGTGGAGAATATGTATTAGCTGTTCCAAATTGCAGGTGTCTCTTAAACAAAAACTAATTTTTACACAGAGGAATTGTGTCTGCTGGAATTTGCATAGTTGAAATGAGGCCCAGATGTTGCAGTTATGTAAGGGCCTAATCTAAAGCCAACCAAAGAGAGCCTTGTGGGCTTCAGATCACACCAATAAGGACATTTTCAGAAGAATTAACATCGAAGGAGATTGCAGTAAGCTAACATTGTCTCCAGCTATTATAAGTCTAAAATCAAAATATACAAATGGAAGGGTGCGCCTTATTCACTGTGGATGGAGTTAAATTTGTATTTTAATGGGGGAAAATGTGACATGAATTATCTTCATTTAAATGTTGAGCCCAACTATATGTATCTTAAAAGCCATCGTTTTTTTCTATTTGCTTAAGCATTTTTGTGAGAGTTGTTAATAATTAATATTTTTAATATGAGGTGCTTTTGAAGTAGATCTCTGCTTTAAAACTGGTACAGCTTTACACTGCATAGCTATTGCTATGCATTGCAAAATAGAAATTAAACTCACAAAGGGATTTATACCGTTTTGTAAGGCTTTGCAGTGATTTAATTGCCCCATCACTACCAGCATCCTTTCCCCTGCTTTTGTGTTCCTTTATCCAGTTCATCTTAATGACCAGAAAAAACCTCCACAAAACAAACAAGTAGTTTCCAACTAAGCCAGGTATGTCACTGTCCTCCTGGAAGGGTCTGACAAGTGCTGGGATGGTAGAGGGGAAGGAAGAACCTGCTGGTGGTACCAGGGATGGGGGCAGGAGAGGAGTAAGAGCTCTGCTCCTAGCAGTAGTGTGAATTTATCTTAACCTTTACTTCAGCTGGTTTATGAGATGTTTGCGTTTTATGTGCTGCACTCAGATTCCTGTAAATTTCCTAACACATCTCTCTGCATTCTTAAAATTTCATCTAGTGCTGAAGCTCCTTCTCTGCAGAAACTAAAATGAAACTGTAGATACTCTGTGAATTCTTCTTGCCTAACCAACACTTAACTCTGGAGGGCTGTTGTGCACTGGTCATATTTGGTGAATCTTGCAGTAGGTGTCATGAAAAAAACAGGGGTTTATTTAGAGTGCTTGAACCCGTCATTTCCCCCTAAACTTACTTTTTGCAAAGCAATGTGTACTTGGACTCAGGAAGATCAACAACCACTAGGATGCAAAAGTCCACTCTCAGATATAGCTGATGGTCTCAGGAGCAACAATTTGCAAGACAGTTTCTTCGAGTTAGCTGGTCAAAAGTGAGGAAAATCGAGGTAGTTTTTGGTAAGCCAGGCACTCTTGTTGTGTTTTTCAGCTGTGAAACACAGCTGTGTACATTTTTGTTCCAGTAGGTATCTAACCAACTCAGATTATCCTTATTAAAAAAAACACTCACCAAACTCTTCCCTGTCTGTTATAACCAGTAACTCTGCTGGCTTGTGTACTCACCCGTTTCAAACCTTAAAACCTATTTTACAATATTTAGGGGTTACAGAATTTTCTTCTTTATTCTGTGACAAATTTTTTCATCTTCAGCCCTCTTCCACTCATAGAAAATAGTTGACTTTTCATTGGTCACAGAAAGAAAAACAAGAGATTGACTTTAAATCCAGTACTGAACAAACTTTTTCTTAGAGGCAGGAGACACTGTTTGTGTCCTTCACTCAGATTGGGCAGAGTGTACTGGGAAGATGATCAGTGAGTGATCCTAAAGCTCACCTCCACAGTGCTGGGTGGTTTTTTGTCTTTGACTAGAAGTATCACCCAGCTGCTGTCCCAGCATCTCACCTGGGATCTGCTGTGTCAGCCAGTATGCACAACTGTGAGCAGACTGCCCTTTGGTACAGGTCTGAGAGGGAAAGGATGAACCTGAGAAACCTTCATGAACTTTGACATGTGCTGGGGAGCTGAGTGCTCTCCTGCTGACAGGGCTTGGGTAGGTTTGTGTGTTTTCTGTGAACAAGCTGTTGGAATAATTTAAAAGTCTTAAGTCTGGTCTGTTTGCTTATGAATTGTTGTCTCTGTGTGAGCTTTGACTAATTTTTTATCTCCCTTCTCAACAAAAATTTTTAGATGTCAAAATTCATATATATCAACTTTGCATAGACATATACAGTGTTCTGCTGGCTTGTTCTGATAAATAAATGAGGGATTGTAATACCTTGGTATCTTTTGGAAAGACTTTGGGTCTTCTAAAAGGGGAAAGAAAACTCTTCTAAAGCTGACTCTTGCCAGGTGAGAAGAGCTGATAACATGTCATTTCAGGAATAGCAAAGGGATAAATATTCACCCTCACATAGGAAAAGGGAGCAACTTTGATTGTAGTTAACTCAACCTGAGCTCTTTGTATGGGATACTTGAATACCAAAAGGGCCAACTGAGGCAGCTCAGAAACATGAAGTTGTGTTTTGAGAACTCGTGTAAGACTGTTGAGATACCTGATAACTGAATAAAAGCAAATGTGATATCTGAAGTATTTGAAGAAAAAAAATGCATTATCTGCCTTTAAAGTGGGAAGGAAAGCAAAACTGAAAAAATTCCTATATATATATATGAGATATATATATATCTGAATATATATATTCATATCTATATCTATATCTATATATCCTATCTCTATATATATGTGTTAGACTTAGATATTCAGATTTACAAGTTGCCATGTCCATGCATATACTCATCAGCAAATGTCAGATAACATAATTCATAATGAGGCAGAATTACAATAAATTGCCTTAATTTGTTTGCCATATGCTAAGCATGCCCACATGTCCACATACGGATCAGCTGATGCACAGTAACTTGGTGATGACAAAAATTATTCATATATCTTAAGGTTTTACTAATTCTGAGTTACTGACTCTGTGATCACTTAACAACTCATTTTTGATCTGGTTTGTCAACAAGAACTTTTATAGACTGACATCCATCTTGCTTTGTTACACAAAAAGACAAAACCAAAGCAGCTTAAACATTTACAAGCAAGCTTCTATTAATGTGTTACTGAGTATTTAGTTAATCAGTACTTCAGTTTTCTCATGTGCTTAATGACATTTATAGTCCAAACATAGTAAAATTTTATAAAGTGTTTAAAATTAATTGAGACCTTTGATGAAGTCACTGTGTAAAGATAGAGTATTAAGATTTAAAGTTAAGACTACTCCATTAGAACTATACAGGACTAAAGAATGAATGAGAATAGTAATTTCTGATTCAATTGTGTTCCTGTTCTCTTATTTTCTGTAAGGGGTTGAAGATCTGTTTTCTAAGGCACCTAATTTGTCAGGTTACATAGCAAATACTTTCAAAAAAATCTGGCACTTAGGTGATGATTCACACTCTTGGGCAAAAAAGGGTGGAAATCATCTAGCACTTACTGCATACTGGTTCCTTGCTGTTTGCTACTCAGAAGTTACAAAAAAAAAAAAAAAAAAAAAAAAGAAAA
>VXBB01012340.1:985223-1058887 GCA_013399915.1 Illadopsis cleaveri
GCTGGAAAAAAAAAAAAAAAAAAAAAAAAAGGTGTAATAGGACAGGAGATAAAGTGCCTTATGCTTTGAAACTTCAATTGCATTCAGATATCCATTTTGTAGACTATTAAACCACTGGATTTTTTTTAACTTATTTATTTATTTTGTTGCTATGGGCCAAAATACAGAAGATGTCAGATTTTGAAAATTGGTTGTCTAATTAAATATGAATATATAAATGTTCACAATATTTTAATCACTGATCCCTAAAGTCCTTTGTTATAAGTGCACCATTTCTTTACAATTTTTTTTATGCCACTAGTACTGCATGTACATGACACAAAAGCCTGTGGTTTATTCTGTACTTGTAACTGCTTAATAACTGCAACCCATGCTCTGAGACAATGATAATTTGAAAATTTTCTGACAGATTAAATGTCAGAAATTTACATTGCAGCTCATGGCATCAGCTTATATTTAAACAAGCTGCTGAGTATTAAAGTGTATGGACAGTCTTTGTATAACAGCTCTGATTTCTTAGGTTTATTTCCTAAGACAAGATTTATGCAATCCCACTTTCCATCTGTTAGTTTTGCTTCTCAGGAACTTCAGTGGCCGATTTAAACCAGCCTTGCAGAGGTCTCAGAAGCACAGAGTGATTATAGCAGGAGCTCTTGGAGGCTGGAGGAGCTGTTAGAGTGATTTCCTCTATGTGCCAGTGTGGGAGATGTAGAGAATTCTCTGGCCTCCTCTGGCATCTGGGAGTCAGCATCTATCCAGCTGAGGAGCACAACTTTAACTCTGCAACAGAGCAAACAAATGCTCACTCCTGTTCAGCTCATGGAAAGGGAAGAGAAGTTCAGGGAAGGGAGGGGAGCTGAGGGTATGGAGCATGTGGTGTGTAGGGAAAATGAGAGAGAGCTGAAAGTATTGTGGAGGTGTGTGTGGGAACCCAAGCTTCATTACTTCTGCTGTCACTAAACAACTTTTTTTCTTCAGCTCATTAATGATACATTGCATTTTGCAGTATTTTACTGGGTGTAAACATCTATTTTTTTCTGAGTGTTCTGAGGCTGCTGAAAGAATGCTCTCAGGTTGATGATTTATAATATTCATCACTTAAAAATTACTAGCTGGCTAGGTAATGGTATTGGTAGAATATTAGTATCAGAAGAAAATATAATTTCAAAGGACTGCTAGATATGAAAGCTAAATTTCACTTTGAGTATGCTCATGCTGATCAAGGGATGCCTGTAGGAAAACCGGCTTACAGACACAGTAATTGTTTTGGTGTCTTCTCAGTTTGACAAAGTCCTCAGTCAAGTATGTATTATCATTTCTGTGCAATTCCCACAGTCTTGAGTGCGCATTTCAGCGGCTCACTTCAGCAGAAGAGAGTTTCCTTGAAAATCTCTGTGATCAAAACATGCTTGGGCTTTACAATTTTCTCTCTAATTAAAAGCCTTACAATTGAGAGTGGACTAAAGCACCTTTGAAGGTCCCTTCCCACACAAAATATTCTATTATTCTATGATATTGCCTGTTTGTTTAAGCAACATTGTGACTGATATTTATTTGAAAGGTTCTGGTTGGTTTTCTTCATGTCACATTTGAATATGCTTTATTGTTCTTGTAAAGTGACAAAGTAATTTCTTTGAGCTAACAATGAAACAAGTATTTTTAAAGTATAGTATTTTTTGAAAGAGTCATCTCTTTAATATTTGCTCTGTAGAAACTTGTAATACATAGAGGAAGGCACTGGAAAAAGTAATTTTTGAAGTTTTAAAATACTGCTTTTCATCAATATTTCCAGTTTGTCTTGGAAACAGGGTCACTTTGGTGTGTGAGAAACAGGTTAGTGCTTGATTACATAATAGTTTGAATAGTTGATGCTATGGTGGAATGCTGGAAAAGCGCTTTCAAACTAAACACTTTGATAACTTCCTAAAAATTTCAGAGTGAATCAGTGAGTTCCTAGGACATCACGATATTTTCTGGCAGAATGTTTTCTGTCACGAAAATGTGGTCAGGTTCTATCACTCTGATTTCACATGGATCTCCCAGCTTCACTAGAACTTGTGTAGACATAAACAAAGCAACCCGCCTTGTAATGGCAGAAGTATTTTATTTTTGGAGAAGTACAAGGTGTCAGAACTGAACTGCTTGAGAGAATAATTTCCTTCTTAAATTTTAAAAGCAGCTTTCTGCATTGATGCTGGTTCAGTGTAAATCCATTATTCTGTTCGTGTCATGGACAACACAATATACAATTTAGGTTCAGTTTTATGAATTTACGAGAGAAGAAATTATTGCATCTTGGAATTCAAAATACTGTCTTTTTATAGATTGCTTCCATATAAAGATCAACATTTATGGATTTGATGAGAATTCTTATATTATTTACTTTTTCCCACATGTTTAATCAAATGTCTAGCAAATTTTTTGTACTTAGGAGGAGTTTCTCAGTGACTTCAGAAATCATCATCCAACGCACCTTAGTATCATAGGTTTGAACCTATAAAAGTTAGTGAGAGATGACTTCTTAAACACAGGAACAGGTTCACCTTTAAAACTCTAGTCAGGGTGTAGAAAATGGCTGAATGCCTTTCTTGGAGTACGAAGGTCCTGCAGTCTTGGACACAGAAGGAAAGCCCCACACAGAAATGCAGTTTGAGTTATGCTCTTTGCTTGGATGCACGAGCCTTCAGTGTTATCAGCATGGAGGAACCAGGCTGTTCAGAGCATTCTTTTTATAAAAACTGATCAGGAATTGTGGGAAGTGGAGGGGGAAAAGTGTGCAATATAGAAAAATGTAATTGAAAAATCACATTTTTTAAATTTTACAGTTATATCTAGATTATAACTGAGGAAAAAGAAAAGTAATTTCAATGTAGAAGAGGAAAGACCTTTGCACCTTCTTACTCGCTGCCAAGTATTCACCTATTTACTCTCTGCTAACAAGATCCTGTTAATTTGAGTGGACAAGGAAGATTGACTGAAAGTACCTTAACTTCATGATGCATCTCATCAGGGCAGTCCTGAGCATGTTGTTGTAACATATTGCATTAATTCTCTGTAAGGAGAAACTCGCTGCACTTATTTAATCCCTTGCCCTGCAAACTGTTGTCCCTGCTTAGCTGACATGCTGGTTCCTCTGGCTGTGTTTTCACTGCAACACACTTTGAGTTCCAGCCAGGGTTACACATCTGGCTCCCTGCTTGTTAAACTGAAATACATTTCTGTTGTGCCAGGGTGACACCTGGCCTCATAGGTGAGAGAGCCATCACAGCAGCACATATGCTGCCTAAATTCCACTTAATTCCTATTTTGAGCTCTGAAGTGGGTCCCAAGAGATAAATAGTCCTTTCTGCAGAGACAAGTTTTCCAGCTTTCACATTTCACCAGAACTCATTTCACTGGAGCTTGTTAAATTGCACAAGCTAGTCCATCAAAAATTAAACATAATTAAACCATATTTTAGGATTGCAAAACTGTGACCATCAGAAATATTAGAGGTTTCAAAAACAGTAAAAATGAAAAATGGGAACTGAGATTTCACGAAGTGATGAAGCCAAAGAAACCACGACGTTTGGTGATAATCAATAATGTAAACTGATGGAATTGTGAAGTGATGGCTTGTGCCAAAAATGCATAAACAAAGGCAAAGTGAGCCAAAATGACTCCTGTGCCCTTCTGTTGTGGCTCTCCTGGTTAGATGCATTTTATTGTCTTTTATTTTAACAGTATTTATTTATTTATTTTATTTTTCTTTTAAATGAAAACAGAATTTGGAGGTATTAGGATAGCACAAGTTTTACAGGCACTTCTATAAATGTGATTTTGAGAGATGGCTGGACATTTTAAAAGCCAAAACCATTTTAAAGGCACAGGGGCTCAGATGTCTCCTCCATGAACTATCAGTTACTAAGTTAATGTCCTGAGTGTGGAATTGCACAGCAATTGTCCCAGAGGACAACCTGTAAGTGAATCACAGTTTTCAGGATGTGGGTGTGGCCAGAGGGTAATATTCCTACTAGTCTGGCGTAGCTCCTGTGCACAGCTATGAACCAAAGTTATTCCTGAGTCTCCAGCTCTGGATAATCAGCACCTGGCCATGATGGAGCTGCCCATGGCACTTGAAATATTTCAATGCCCCAGAAGCAGGCAAGAGCTGAGTGTAAGAGGTGAAAACCTTTCACTGACACTAAAACCCCATTTATTTAATGTTGCATTCATGTAAGGGTAACACTATGGAGTTAAAGTAGTAACCTTTCAGTGGAAAGATGTATTTTTCAAGGAAAAAATAGCTAGCACAAACTGTTTCTACAGCATTGTGTAAGTTTTATATATTCTACTTCAAGATATTAAGTGTTCTCTGTGAAGGTTGTTTCTTTTATTGATATTCTTGTGCTCAAAAGTATATTAATTTCCCTTTTTGCAATTAATACATATAGCAAAGCGAACATTATCTCCTTTTTAGTACTCAGGGTATTAGTTTTTTAAATATTGTTGTTGAATTATTTTTTTCTTCCAACCACTTAAAGCTCTGACAGAATTTACTGCTGTTTCAGAAGTGTTTGGCAGCACATTCAGCTGCAGGTGACTTCTGTGACCGTCCTAGACCAGCAACAACATGTTGAGCACTTGAATTGCTCTTTCTGTCTCTCTCGCTGTTCTCTGTGTTTCACTGCAGCAAGGCCTTAAGAAGACAAAGTTCCACATGACTCCAAATCACATGTGAAAAATAAAAATAAAAAATCTTGCCCACGCATGGGAACAATCACCTAGGGGCAGATTTTCCAACTTCATAGCATTTATAGCACCTCTCCAATATCTCAGTGATGCAGAGGATTCATAACACAACAGATATCTGTATTATGTATCTGTAATACAAATGTTTTCAAACATGCTGTGTTCCTGACACTCATTGCAAGTTGGATCAAATGTTTTTACATCTGACTGCAGGGAGAACAGCAGCTTGTTATTTCTGTGACACTCTGAGAACATACTCACGTTATCTCTCAGTGCAGCAGGAGATAGCTTGTGCCCCTAATGTATGTATGTTTGCAAGTGGAGAAGTTAAGTCTGCTGTTAATGTTATCACTGCTGTAGCCCAAAATAGAAAAGTGCAGGCAGATTGGATTGTGTTAGAGAATGGTAACCATAATAACCAATAACAATCTGCAAATGATAAGCAGCTTTAATGTTTAAAAATAAAATTTATATGGCATTCCAGTATTTCCATGGGCACACTTTGAGATTTTATTATTCATTCATTTGAAGCTTGGTTTTGAGATTTAAGATGTGACATTAATCTTAAGGAAGTGTTTCATTATTGCATCTTGAATTAGTTGACACTGGTTTATTATATACATAAACTAAATCTCACAGAATAAAATTTTACTTAACAACCCTCTTTCAGATGTACACCATCTGTAAGGGAGAATTACAAGCATCCTACATGATGTATGGAATTTTATGGAAGGAGATGGATTTTTATTCTGTGGTTGGATGTAAAATGGATAAATTCAGAAAAGAAATACAAAGTCTTCTGGAAATGAATGCAGTGTATCTTGATAATTTGGAATCTATACCATGTTCAGGGATGCTGCCCATCACTTTTGCTGATATGAAAATTAAACAAAAAAACCCCCCACAAACAAACAAACACAACAAACTCTTTTAACTCGCCCCAAACCATGCTATTTCTTTTGAGGGATGCTTTTAAAAGAAAGGAAGGTATCATTCAAGAGAAGGAAGTGGTCCAAATTGTGTCCTGCCCCTGCCATCCCCCTCCTTGCCTACCCCCAGCACGCAAATAGGGGTGTTTAGCACGAGTCTGGGAAACTCCAACTGAATTACTTAACCTGTCATGAAAGTGCCGGAGCAATGTGGTGCTATGAGCAAGCTTTTAACTCTTCTGGGTTAACATTCTCTTATTCTTCCTTGCTGAGACAGTCCTATCATTTTCATAAATCACTTGGATGTTTCTTAGAATGTGGAGTCTTATTTCAGTTTTTCTTAAGTGCTGAGATCCTGCAGTCACCATCACACAGCATTTAGAAAGTTACAGTGGCAACGAGAAGAACTGGAAAAGACCCATTCTTCTAAAATTGCTGATGTGCAGAGGAACAAGGCAGCCTGGGCTTCAGATCCATGCTGTAGCTCTTTCAGGGGAGTAACACTCCTGAAAAATTAAGTTTATGTTGCTGGAAGTGTGTTGCTCACAGTTAAGAGTGACCCCTATGGGAGAAAATCAATGGGAGAGGTAAAATTCATAGGAAAAACTAAAAAATTAGTTGCTAATCATAATTTTCACATATAAATAACCTTGTTAAGAAATTACTCAGTGCTGGTATGGGATTGGATGGAATGGGATAGTTTGGATGCAGGGTAATTAGAGTGAAATAGCTCTTGCACTTTCAAGCCGTATGTGAGAGTGAACAGCTTATTCAGAGTTTTTTTGCCAAAAGTTCCCTTAGCATGAAACATTCACATTTACAAGAGACAATTCTTGTTGCTATCTGTGTAAAGGAGTTACAAGCTGTTGACATTCTTCACCGGGATTTGAATTTGAATCTGAATTAGGTAAGAGAGAGTCAATTGCTTTCCATTAGAGTTCCCTAAGAAAAAAATGTTGTTACTGTTGGATACAAGCTGAAAGATTCTTGTTTATCAAGAAAGGTCTGTTTAGTCTATTAACCTTGACAACCATGTCAGCATTTTTTTCTGTTTGTTTTCCCAAAGGCACTGTGTTGAAGTACTATGATATACAAAGCTATTTATAGTGTAGACAGTTCATAGCTATGCTTAAAAGACATGGGTCAGGGTTTAAATACCAGAGTTAAATGCTATTCTCTTTGACAATCTGAAAAGTCGTTATGCTTAATCCTTGAAAATTAAAATGGAGAGATGGAATCCCTAAAATGTCAATGTGCAACAGATAATTTTTAATGAATTTTTTACAGTTTCACAGAGTGGTTGGCTGAGAAGGAACCTCTGGAGCTATTCCAGCTACCTGCTCAGAGCAAGGCCACCTAGAGCTGGTAACTCAAGACCATATTCAGATGGCTTTTGACTGTCTCTAGGGATTGAGACTCCACAGCCTCCCTTGGCAATCTGCGCCAGTGCTCTCTCACCCTCACAGTAAAATAATAATTAAAAAAAATACAGCAAAACAAAACCTATCACACACAAAAAATATTCTCTATGTTCAAATATATTTTCCTGTATTTCAATCAGTACCCATTGCTTTTTGCTATTTCATTAGGAGTCACTGAGAAGAGTCTGGCTCTGTCTTCTTTATTCCCCTTCCACTAATACTCTACTCCTTAATAGATTTTTATGAAAGGAACAAAATTTAGGGAAGCAATCAGGGAAAACAAAGTCAACACATATTGACACACCTGTGTTTGTACCTGTTTGCCTCTGTTATCACATGATTAATATTGCTATTGCTGTCCTGGCTTCCACAGATGAGCAAGAACTACTTTAAAAGTGCTTGTATACATTGATTTACTTTATCTTTGTGGTTTACTTCATCATTTTGGATGGTTTTGACTCTCACAGTAGCAGTATTTTATTTTTATTTAGTCTGAATGCTGGTTCTTAAGGCCCAGTCTTCATCAAGTCACGTTGGTGTAGCTCTCTGACACACATCTGCAAGAACATGTCCTGCTGGAAAGTGCCAGCTGGGGAGAGGAGCAATTCCACCCTTAGCTTTGTTTCCACCTACCATATTTTTAGACCTATTTCTGTGCTTTTGACACTTTCTGCCTTCATCCCAGTTCCATTCTATCCCAAAAATAGAGTAGTAGCAACTTTGTCTCTTGCTGCAGTCTCCAACTTAAAGGTTTTCCAATGGCCCATATTTGCTTGATCAGCCAGTTCTGCCCAGGCATCCCATCTCAGCATTTCTGTCTTGGTCCACACCATTCCACTCCTTCCTGGTTACCTCCTAGCTTTAGGCTAGTCAGGTAGCCAGCTGTCTCTATGAAGGCATTTTCAAATCCTTTTGTTCTCCCTGCCTACCATGAACATTTTTCTTGCATAACCTTAATTCCTGTCTTCTGGCCTGGCTTCTAGACTCTCCTCCCTGTGGGTCACACTGCTTCCATCCATCCTTGTTCTGCACTCTGGTTTTCTGCTTTTCCCATCCCACCACCTCTCCAGCCCCATTATTCATAGGTTCCTTTTTCCAACCTCTCTCCCTCTCCGTGGCCCCCTCACACTCCTCCATCTCCTTCACTTCCTCTGCTCACTTTTTCTGTGTGGATCATGGCATTCTGTCTGCAAGGGCCAGCCCTGGTGAGACTGCCCACCCTCTGCTGGCCAATCCCTTGCCACACTGAGCTACTGGGGGAACGATGTGCAGCAAAACCCTGTGCTGTCACTTCTCTGGCAGAGGAGCACAGGTCATCCAGCACTGCTTTGCTGAGTTTAAACACCCACAACAGGGCTGGCATTTTTGCAGACTTTTAATTCTTGAACCATAAAAGCTATATGCAAATTTGCTTTGTGGAGCCCTGAGACAGACTTTGGTACCTGTCATGATGTTTCAGTGCAAGAGAGCAATGAGCAATTCAGCTTATTTACTGTCCAAGCTGCCAGACTCTGGCTGCTTGTGCTGTCTGTAGTGAGAATTACTTGTGACATGAAAGTCACTTATGGTGACAGCCTGAATAATGCCCTAAGTCTCTGTTGAGTATATGTGAACTGCAATCCTCCCTGATTTCATATTCATTCCCAAAGTACAGGAGCTGATGAAATGATTTTTTAAAAAAAATCATGATTTTTAATACATAGAAAGTTTTTCTTATTTTTGATGTTAGGAGTACTCGTAACATTCCTGCTGGGTTTTTTTTCCTCCGGATTAGTTGTGAGAGCCATATCCAAAAGGGAGCAATCAAGCTATGGCACCCAAATTTCAATTGCTTACAAGAGCTGTATCAGACAAGCAAAGTAATGTGTGATGACACTGACTTTGCCAGTATTGACAGGTGTGGTTTCACACTAAAAACACTGTGCAGCAAAGCTTAGGCAATTACATTAAAGCTAATAAGTGTGTGTGACCACACTCGTTCAGCATCAATAGGAGCAACCAAGTTGGACAAGTGGTTATTACATTCCAGTAGAGGTGTCTGATGCCTATTAGCCTCCATCCAGGAATGGTTTATGGTTTATTTATGCTCTGGGAATGCACTATTATGATATTATTTGTTTGAAGCGTAATTTGCAATTGATATAATGCAAAGTGACCAGTTTAGCTGACTGATTAAACTAATTCTATTTTGTAAACATATGGCTGGAAATAAAATTAATGTCTTCTGATTTCTAATTTGCACTTTTCCAACCATTTTCTTGGGTTTAACTCTGCTTGTGGATACATACAAGAACATAAAAAACCCCAGACTCATGAGTCATATCACATATAGTCAACAGAGGACTAAAGGTCTATTTTGGCAGAGAAAACAGATTGAGAGAAGAATATCCTACTAACTCACGCAAAGAAACTGAGTTAGTCAAGACGAGATCTATTTAAAATAAGCAAGGGATGATGCAGGGGATAGACCAGGGAAGATATTTACAATGTCTTCGAACTACTTCATTTGCTGCTTTTGTTAGGAAAGAGGTCTTGTTCTCTTTCTACTGTGGAAGAGAAGGAAATTGAGTAGCACAAATGGTTCTTAATGCTACATCTTGTCATGAGATGCTGTGTATATTATATTAACTTAATTATAGATATAAATGGGCAAGCATAAACCCACACATTTCCTCCTTAGGACATTATGTATTCTGTATTTTTTTCTTAGTGCTTATGTATAGTTCTGGTTAAAGGATATAGTGCTAGCAGCATCAATTGTAAGGAATTGAGAGACTGAGCTGAGAATGGATTGGTTTCATAGTGCTGTTTGGAAGCAGTTTGATCGGGGTTGTGTTACTGGATGCCGACTGGTGGCCTCTTCCTCATTTACAAAGAACAGCCTTTCCCAGAGGGCAATATTTCTGCATGCCTGGTTTACTTTATGCTATATTCCTAAACCATCTTTAATGGGATTTATTTTTAAGCCCCATTTTAATATTACTTTGGGAATGCAGTTGGTGAATTAGTCTGTGAAGTCTTCTAGTTGTGTTTTATCCTGCTCTTTGGCTTCTTTTACTCTTTCTTGCCTGCTCTGCCTGGACTAGAAGTTGGCCAGGAGCGCTGCGGGTGCTCGGATTCTTCTGTCCCGGTGTGGTATTGCGTGCCGGATCCGCTTCCCGTGCCCTGGGGGCAGCGGGTGTAACTTTTCATTTACCTGAGTGCCATTGTGCTACAGAGATAAAGTTACACCGTGTTTACAGAGCAGTCTGGGACTAATCAGTGCGAGGAAGCAGGGAAGCGAGTGAAACATGCAAAAGGAAAACTATTCTGGGCTGTTTGTTTGTTTTTCAGAAGAGATTTTTCTTTTTTAAGACACAGAGAGTGCGATAGGTGCATGGGTTTCTGCAGCACGGTCAGAGCAGCGAGAGGTACGTCTGAACCGAGCTCCCCGCGGCTCACCCGGTGCCCCCTGCCCGGCCCCGGCCGCTCGGGCTCTCCTGTCCCAGCCGGGGCTCCGCGGGCCGCACTCGCGCTCTCCCGGCCGCGCTTTCCTCGCACACCATTCGGGCGGTGTCGCGCCACACGGNGCCGCCCGCCGAGTTTCGCAGTTTTGCATCCCGCCGGTCCCGCGGCCCTCGCAGCAGACTCAGAGTTCGTGCCCGGGAGCCCCAGTGCCTCAGGAGCAACCCAGGCGTGGGAAGGCAGCCTGGGAAGCCAGCCCGGGAAGCCAGCCCGGCTGGGACACGGGAGCTGAGGATGCAGTGGAAGATCTGACTTCAGGCGACTGGGCGCTCCGGGCAACTGGTGTCAGACTGTGAAGCAGTAACTATGTACCTTTTTGGCAGTGAGGAGTACGAAGTGGTAAGATGTAAACTAGTGATTTTTTTTTTTTTTTTTTTTCGCAGTTTTTTTTTCCTTTTAATGTTCCAATCTCGGAGTTTATTGGGCAGCTTTGAGTTTCGGTCAGTACCGTTTTTTCTGTGTTTGAACTTCAGTATTCACCAGTTCGATTGCTGTTTAAATATGACATTTTTCTTTAAGTTCTTCAAGTAGTGGGGTACTAGCTAAATAACATTGAATTTACTTTCCTTGTCTTGTTTATTGCATTGTGGCAGTATTGAAAGTATTTAACTACTGAGTATAATGAGGATATTTGGACTCTGAGTTAAGCAAACCCATGCCTCCAAATAATTCAGAATTTGTCTCATACTTTGTAATGTAAACAGACTACAAGGAGTTTAGGAACTGGCCTTATAGTATGTTTGTGGGGATGTTGCCAAACCATTTCTTTTGCACAGTTCAGAGCATGTCATTGTAATGTACTGCAATGTCCATCAAAAGAACCGGCTTATAAAAACCCAAACACCCACGTTAAGATCTGACACTTTTCACTCAAGTATCTGTGTAAAACCGTATTTGAAATAAGTTGATGATGTCAGAGAAGACCAGAAGTAAACCACTAACAGCGCCACACTTTTGAATGACATTGTTAGCTGACATCAAAGTTTGTAATTTTGCAGCCTGTGGTTCAAGTGCTACACTGTAAGCAAAATGGATGGATTCTTCCACCCACACACATTTGTGACCGAGTCCAAATCTGAGGAGTTTTGGGGAAGAAAAGCACTGAAAAGTATGTATGAACTCTGCTATAGGACATAAAAATAAATTTCACAAGCTAAAAAGTGCTACATTCTTTCCATATAATTGGCAATTGTAAATGTTTTGTTTTGATTATTGAAGTTGATCTTTGAAGTATGAAAGGGCCTTTTATGGCAGTCTGGGTTCTACAATACATTTCAAGGGATTAATTTAATTATTTTGGATTTTTTTCCTCTTTTTTTTCCTTTTTTAAATTCCAACCAGCTATGTTTTTGAGATGCAACAAATGTAGAAGACATTCAGAAAAATAATGTAAGTGCAGCTGTCTGTGCATTGAACTCATTTGTGTATGTGTGACTTGCACAAACTTTCACAAACCAAGCTAGGGAGCTGAAAAGAATTTAGTTTTTCCAAAGCAGTAAACTACAGGGCATTGCAGTGATTATGCTATAGAATGTTTACTTGTATATAAAAAGTGTAAAGTGGGAGAGAGTGTCAAACTTTGAAGCTGCTTTTTTTTTTTTTTTTTTTTAATTGGTTACATTCAGATATTTGGAAACGATTGCAAATCGCTCTTAACAGGTTTTTGCATTTTGTTCTTCATTCCATTGTAGCCTGTGGAGTTCCTGGTTCATACAGCAAGCAAGTTTGAAATTTTAAAATGTCTTGAAAATAACCTAGATGACTGAAGAATGGTGTTAGAGCTTTGGATTCAAATCTCAATCTCTTTCTCTGATAGTGTTTCAGCTTCTGAAAAATATCAAAGTATTCTGTGTCATAGAAAATAGTTCAGTGTTTGAGACAACTTTTCCAGGCACATGAGCCACCTTGTTCCAGTCCCTTTTCTATGACATAGTTGTGCAAAGTGAAATAGCATCAATAGAAAAAGTAAGAAGCCCACCATGAGTTGTGTGGGGTTGGTTGGGTTTTTTTTTCCTTTTTTTTTTTCCTTTTGTTCTCTTCGATATCTCTTGAGATCCCTGAAACTGGAGAGTAATGATCTGCTCAAACAAATGTGTCACTAAGTGCAAACTAAAATATCATTTGGGTTTTTACTTCTTAGTTCTTCTTTAGAGCAAGACAGTTCAGGGGAAAATAATGATGTACTTTTTTGGTGTTATTTTGGCAGCCAGACTTACCAAGATGTTTGCTTTACTCAGTGATGAGTAAAATAGAATTGATGGTGTACATAAAGCTTGAAAGACACTTTTATTGTTGAGTAAAAGCTAAATCAATGTGAAACTTATATCTGTACAGATCTGTTGTTCGTGAGGCCATATGCTCTGTACTGTGGAAAAGGCATTTGTTTTATCTTCCCACGCAATTACTTGAGTCACTGAAGGACAAAGAGAGTGAAAAGTGACAGTGAAGAATTTCAGAGTTTAATTTTAAGTTTACTATTAATTTAAAGCAATTTTAAATAAGTTTAAGGAATTCTAGCTATGCATATAAAATTTGACTATTATCCTAGGGAGGAGGGTACTGATGAAAAGAAACATAGCATCATTAAAGAATCTCTTAGAGGAATTCAGTAAATCCATGTCTTAAGACTCAATATTTAAATAGAGTAAAAGAGAAATGGAACTGGATGTGATCACTTTGCATTTCATATGCACACACATATGTCCACGTGAGTGTGCACACACATTTGCAGAAACACGAGTATCTGAAGTGGTATTCTAACTCAGTTGAATTTAATAGTGAAGTGCCACAGACTGGTACTACCAACTTTTTCATCAACTTTGCTTTCTTGTTCCTGTGTTTAAACAAGCTTGGATTATTACCTTACTTTGAGTTCCTAATAAGTCCAGATATTTGACAGCACTGATAATCACGTTTGATACCATCTCCACCATCCCCAGCTGACAAAGATAATATTGCTTTAAGTACCTGTTATCAAAAGAAAAAAGCTGAGTTTATGACCACTTCATATTAAAAATGAAAACAAAGTGTCATGGCACAGTGACAAAAGCTATACTTTTGAAATTAATAATAAAACCCGGTAGCAGTGGTCCTTTCCTATTCCATTAGTATTTTCATAGATTTCTAACTTGGGATGCACAGTGTCTTTCACATTGCATTTTAAACTTTAAGTAAATGCTTATTAAGCTCTTTATGACTGATGAAATAAACATATAGAATCTTTTTAGGCATTCTTTGCCACATATCTGACAAAGTAGATTTGTTTGACTATAGTAAGCCATTTAATTTCATAAACACAGGAAACTATAAGAAGATGCAGGCCCAGCAGTCTCATTTGTGGCTGTAACTTGTTTGTTTAGGCCTTTTCCTGTTTGTTTGCAAAATAAACCTCTGGTTAAAGGGAATAAAAAATAAGTTAAACAGAATTGGAGTAGTTCATCAAAAATGAAATAGAAAGGGTGAGGTCCTTTTCACAGGTGCCTGGTAGATCGTAGTCTGTATTACCATCCCAAAACAAAAGCATCTGAAACTTACTCCCCACAGTCTTTAGAGTTTCCACATAAGGGATGGTGGGACTCCAGATGCTGCTTGCAAGTTTGGGAGGCTCTCCTGTGCCACCAGGCTACACTTCCCAGCAGTGCATTTCCCATGGCTGCAGAGCATCTGCTCTTCCTCCCTCAGGTGAGCCTTGCCAGAGCTGTGGGTGATGGGCAGCTCCAGCCACATCCCTCCTTGCCTTCCCAGGGCCCTGATGGAGGTGTGCCAGGGCTGATGGCACCGACTTGTCCCCAGTGGGGCACAGGACACCTTTAGTGTTTCGTCACTTCTTTGCGCCAGCAGCCTTGCCTGGCAGAGATTAGCATGATCCACCACTGCGATGGTAAGTGTAGGGTTAATTAGGATTTCTTCTGAGAAGCACCTAATCACTGGGAAGCTATTCTTTTAGAAGAGTAATTCAGAGGCAGCAAGTTTTCTTGGTTATTGGTCGTTTAAGAAAAATCATTGCATTTCATTCACTCCATTGCATGCAACTTAGATTTTTGCAATCAGTTTTTAACTTTCCTAAGAAACTCAAAACTATGATCTCCACAGATATTTTTCTTGGAAAATATCCTTACAAAGAGTAGGAAACCTCTTTCTAAGTCCAGTGAATTGCTTGTGATGTCCAGAGCATATGTTTCAGTTGCCTTGGAAATCCAGCATTTGCCACTTGTGTTCTCCAGGCAAAAGTTTTGAACTTGTCTGTTTAAATTAAAGCTTCACTTCCGTTGAGTTTGCCTATGTCCTCTCGAAGGATGAAGCATTTCTTTTGGAATATTAAGAATGATGTTGATAAATGCCAGTTATTCGCATGGCTCCTGCCAGGCAGAATTATCTTCCAAAAAGTATGAAAATCTGTCTGCTAAATTTCGAAAGCAGGGGAATATCTTGGAGCAGTCAAATGTCATTCAGGTTTGAGAAGAGTTACTTTTTGACTGCTCTTTATGAATCAGACAGATCCCAATTCTGTGTGTACAGGCGTTCTGCTGATAGGGCTAATTTTAAAGGGAAAACTCCACCTATTTTAGAATTATTCTAAGTCCTAGAAATCAGTAGGGAACACAGTAATGTCTTTACTTACAGTAATGTCATTGCTGCTTACCTAATTTCAGAAACTGAGCAAAGAGAGAAAAGGATATGGTTTAAGATTGGAGAGAGAGTCGCTTGTAACTTTTTAGCAACAGTAGTTTTCATCATACTGTCGATTGACATAGGAATGGATCTGAAAATCATAAATCAGAATCGCTTCTTTGGGAACCTCTCCCTTGAATTGCATGTTTATTATTACAAGGATAGCTGGGCAAATTATCTGTGGCAGAACACTAAAAATTTAACCATAAGATTTTGGAATGACTTTTCCACGTTCACCTTAGTTCAACCCAAGGCAACAACATCTAGTGCTGTGTTCAGATAGATAAGTTGTACAACACATGAGTGTAACTTGAAGTACAGACGTGAAAGGCAGTCAAATTAAATTCAGTCTCTGAGGTTTACTTTAGAGCCATGAGTCCATCCTTTGAAAAATCACTTGACATTTTGATTCTTTATCTTTAAAATTTAGGAGATGCTTAGTTTGTTTCTAGTGACAGTAATACTTGGTTAATTTTCAACTGCAAATATTGTACAGCTGCACAAGAAATGGAGTTATTCATGCCTGAGACTGTTTTTAGTGAGAAGAACTCTTGTGTGGAAGAAACAAGTGCTTATACATGAAGATAAATGGGCTCACATCCAGAGCTGGATGTAGATTTGTGAAACAGTCACCCTTAGTAAGGCTTTTTCCTGTAGATTCTCTGCAGCAGCCAAAGTATAGAAGCAATACAGTTTTCTTTTCCTAAATTGGAAAAATGAGGGTCATTCTGTATGGCTTCATTCCCCATAACTAGCTCAGAGGCCTCACAGCTGTGTTTTAAGCACTGCATATGAGTTTTGGGATTTCCCCAAGGGAAGCCTGGGAGAACTGCTGCTTTTGATGGTGTAGCAGAACGGCTCCTGAAACAGTTTCAGTTTAGAATAGGGAAACACTAGAGAGAAAAGTCTTAATAAACCTATGCAGAGGAAACTATTGGTCATTTCTGTTACTCCCAAGACACCCACCGTACTTCCCAGTTAGTGATTTGCACAACTGTAGTGACCATACTTTTTTCCCCAGAGAAAAAACATTGTATAGTCTAACGTCCTGTAGTTTATGTGAAGTAGATCTTTTAATAATGATGTTACTGTTTGACCTTCATATAGCTTCTATTTCCTTGCCTCCTGTCTTTAATTTGAATTTCAGTGAATGAGGATGGAGCCTTTTTTTTTTATTTTAGAGAGTGTATTGAAGGTATTTATAGTGTATCTGACCTTCCCCTACCTCTGCCCCCACAATCCAACACATGAACTCCCAATAAAAAGGTGGAGAGCTCTGTGGAGGCCATGAGTGGAGGCTCGAGCTGTAGGCCCTGTTATGTATGTGAGTTTGTGAGCAGTGGATCCACTGTCCCTTGTGTAGAGCTCAGAATACCTGTTTTTTAATGTAGGGTTCTGGGGAGGGTGGAGCTCTGGGAGATTAAAGACAAGGTTTCTCTCTTCAGAAAAGAACTTTCAGAAATAGATATTACCAACAAAAAGTACGAGGTGAGTCAATGACTGCAGTTTATCTGGACCCTTTTGCACCAGTTTAGTGCCGAGTGGTGTCTGAACGCAATGAAGGAAGGGAATGAGCATTTCTCTTAATGTGGAAGAGGACTGTGGTGACTGCATGATGTCTGAGAAGCAGGTTTGTGCCTGAAGCACGTGTGAGAGGGAGCCCTGTGAAAGTCGAACTGTTTGTGACATTTAGAAACCAAACCCAATGACCAGTTCCAGGTGATGAAGTAGCAAAGTAGTTTACTTCTGTTTAAGAGTAGAGCATAAGAGAAATGGAGTGTGAAAACTGGCCCGGGTTGTCAGGACCAGTGCAGTTCACCTCACAAACATGAAGAAAAAATAACAAAATCAAAGTACTTAAAAATCCCACCAAACTGTTTGAGGGAGCTCTGAACCTCTCAACTATTTTTCCATTTGTGAGACAGAAGTGGGAAGGAGGGAAGGACGTCTCTCACAGGATCTGGCTTCTGAGTGTATTGATAGCACCAAGGCCTGATGAACTCTGAAAATTCACCTATTGGTCTTGTTTTCAGTTTATTTCCATCTGAAGGAAATAGCCATGATAATGACCTATTTCCTGGCAATGCACTGACCAGCCTCATACTGCACAAGGCACTTTACCTCAGTGATGTGAACCAGCATGGACTTGGGAAAAAACAAAATATAACCTGATAACTCCATGATCAGGAATATTTGAGTTTTTCTATTCCATGTTCATCATTTATTCTACAGGCCTTGATACAAAAAAAATTGGCTACTTTTCAGTGAGGAATTTGAATGAAGCTAATGTAGCCCTAACAAGTGTTAATGGTAGGAGCAGTAATCTAGGCAGGGCAGTACAGAGTTAAAACCAAGCTAGTTAGTTGGGCTTCTCTGATTTATGTAGCTACATAATTAATTCTTGGATTTCTCTGCACACTCTGTGTGTGTGTCCAGGCTTTTGGAAATCATTTACAACTTCCTCCCTCTTATGCCACACATATTCATAGTTCTTATTTAATTAAATGTTAGGAGACCTATGTAGCTAGAGATGTCCTCTGGGTAAAAGATACTAATGGCATGTGGTTTAAGTAATCAATTTATAATGCTTGGAGTGGAGCCCTACATGCAAAAATTCACATATTTAGAAGAAGGTGGCTTGAATGTCTTTAGTTAAGGAGATGGGACATGCATATGCTGTGCATGAATATAGTACAAAATAAATCCAGATCTTGCAGGGACCTCAAAGTTCTGCTTCTAACAACAGTGTTACTTTAAAGTTTGTTTTCCAATTAAGTATTTGTGGCATGCATGTGTACGTTGTTTAGCCTGTGGATGGATGTAAGGGAGCAGAAGGGGTGGCAGAAGATGTTTTATGTGCAAAATGGAAATCGTGACTTCCCTACAGCACATATGGAAAGCTGAAGTCAAGAAGGGCTGTTCACGCTGTCTGCCATCCCTGCCTGCTTGCCTGCTGCAGCACACTGCCTCTTTTAGACTCTCTATCCTGGGTAACACAACTACTCTCCATCAGTGGTGTGTGAGGTGGTGTCTGGCAGTCTGCAGAGCTTCTTGCTCTCTTGACCTTTCAAAACTCTAGAAGTTACAACAGCTCAATTAAGCACTCCTAGCAGGCAGCCTGGATATAGTCCGGTGACATTTTGATAGAAACCTTTCACACAGGGAAACCAAGGACCAAAAATCCCATTTCAGAATATTTGATATGAAGTTTCTTTGATAGTCTTTTCGGGGCACAAGTTTGTGGTGGTTTTTTTTTTTTTTTTTTTTTTTTTTTTTTTTTTTTTTTTTTTTTTTTTTTTTTTTTTTTTTTTTTTTTTTTTTTTTTTTTTTTTTTTTTTTTTTTTTTTTTTTTTTGTTGTTGTTGTTGTTGTTGTTGTTGTTGTTTTGTTTTGGTTTGGTTTTTTTTGTTTTTTTTGTTTTTTTGGTTTTTTTTTCCCTTTGTTTTCCTCTTCTTTTACAGTTGAGGTTGTGTGTTTATGTCTGTTTGGGAATATGTTTTTGTTTTCCAGTTGATGGTAATAAGTAAGATGATTTGTCCCAATGAACAAATTCAGAAGCAGCTGATCAGATCAAATCTATAATTTGTTTTTATTTAACACTGGCTCTCAGGAAGGCCATCACAGAGAAAAAAATCCATCTACGTCTTTATCGAAGTCATGGACATCTATTGTCATGAAGGCATGTCTTCTCTAAATTATAAAAAAGCTCCAGCAACTGGACTGACTAAATGAAATGCTGTTTATTTACTTACACTGCATGTTACTTTCCAGATAATTACTTCAGCTGATGAACAAGAATTACAAAATCCTGAGGATAGGTAGCACGTCTTTAATAGGAATCATCAATTTTTTTATTTACACAGAAGCAGGTAATGATAGCCATGCTTTTTTATTATTATTATTTTATATATCTCTGACCAGATCAATGTCTAAGATTCTGCTGGGAGAAAATGTAGCAAAACTTGGGTGTTTTCACTGCTGTAAGTACAGAACCATACGAACGAGCCATTTAAAAAGTTTTTTCCCTGAGAAATGAAAGATTAAAATCCCTGGGAAATTCTCCTGTGCACATTTCATTTCACATTGTCATTTACAACACAGTGTGATTCTGTATGTTTTAATTTAGCAATGCATAGAAATTTTTTGTGTTTAAAATTTTAGATTTCCATACTATATTTTATGGTTTATGATACAGTTTTAGAGTTGTGTTAGAGCTTACAAACCAGTCAAATAGAGTTAATAAGAATTGGGGTTAATACTTTTTTTTTTTTTTTAACTTTTTTAAGGCAGTTTCTGTGTTTTTTACAAATATCTATGCAGATGTTCTTATTAAAAATAAATTCTTTAAATCAAAGTAATTTTTATTGGTATAAGCAAAGCAGTTTTGTTTCAGAAGTGCAAAATGAGAGTGCTTCCTACTCAGCTGAGTGCTTCAGTGGAAGGACAGGTAGACCATTACAAGAATTGTTATGCAGAGGGAACAGTAATAGGCCAGTTTATGGGAGCAAGGATGAGACATTAATATTACTAGTTGAGTATCATAAGAACATAATTGCATTTCAAAGCTATTCCTTTAAGTAACAACTAAGTAGGATAGGAAAAAGATCTCTACATGTCTTTTTATAAAGTAAATGTGCCTGAAAGGAAATGACAGACTTAGTTTTTCCTTCACTGGAGGTAATTGAAGTGTGTGCAGAAATGGGCTTTACTAAAACTGACTTTGTGCATATCTTCATAGAAGTGTTTCTATCTGCTTGTGGAGGCAGCTCAGCAGGCTAATTTTTGAGGCTAAATGTCAAACTTCAGAGTTTATTATCCTAAGACATAATTACTCTTACAACTTCTTTACACTTTTATCTGGTGTAGGAGATTAAAAACTAAAACTCTTTGTGAAGCTGCAAAATTTTAATCCATGGAAATTGTCAGACCTCAACTAGACAGGGTCCTGAGCAATCTGCTGTGGCTTTGAATATGGTAATATTGAGCAGGAGGTTGGATTCGATGTTCTTTCCTTCACATGTTCTCTCACCAGTCTGCTTTTTTCTTTGATTCCACTGAGAGAATGCAGGCTGTATAAAAATCTTCAGGGCACAAAGGAGGAATCCCCATGTTTTTTACACCATAAGTCAAAACCCACTCAGAAATTTTCATCTTGTCCAGCAGTTGCCCATGATTTAGTTCCTGTTAGTGAAGGATGCCCAGCATAATTCTAAAATTTTAGGCCCTTAATCTTTAATTCACTGTGATTCTTTTGCCTTCATCTGGATTCCATGTAAATATGGACATAATATCTATAAAGTGAGATATGAAAGGGGCATTAGATTGTTGCTCAAATATAGTCAATTTAGCATATGTATCATATTGTGGTTTACCCCGTATATTTAAGAAAGTTGTGTTGTTTCCCTTAATTCCTTCTACAGTGGAATAACTCATATTGTGTGCTGTAATTCTGTTATTCATTATAGACATCCTGGCAAGAACATGGGTGGCCTTCAGACATGCTTAAGTGAAATCATAAGGTTCCCTGTACAAGACCTTAGTACCATATGTGAAATTTTGATTTTGCTGATGGACATTTCACTTGAACTTGACAGTGAGAAAGTGCTTTTTTTCTTTTAAATAACCACCACATATTTCCTGACAACTTATACTGCTTTGCTTTCTTAGAGTTTTCCTATGCATGCGTGAATGGTATCCCCCTCCTCTCCTGCCAGGAACATAGATTTGTAAGGAAAACTGAATAATTCAGTTCAGCCATGTGTTTTTAGTACAAAGTAATGTTCTCATCGCTTTGGATCCAGAGATTCCGTGGAATTTGCAGGCAAGAATATCTGGGAAGTGGTCTGGATGGAACTTTCCTGGTGTGCTGAGGGAGAAAACTTAATTCAGCTGATACCATTTCCTATAGCTGTTTTTACTTTGTCACCACAGGAAGAAAATTTGAGATATTCCTGTAATCAAATGCCTCCCAGTAAAATGCATACATTTAAAAAAAACCTAAACACTGCAAAGAGTGCTGTTTTGCTTAGGGTTTTTTTAAATAAACCTGGACATCTGTAAGTCTGGAGTGAGAGATTAGTCCTGCTGGTTACACAAGGTTTTGTGGATGTTGTCCTTGCACTTCTCTGACAGATTTTATGATGTGAATGCAATGCTATTCAGTTTAAATAAGTTCTGTTTTAGCATAATCAAGAGAGGAAACAAGAAGGAACTGCTATGGAGATCACAGGCTATGACAATTTTGAAAATTGCCAGGAATAAAAAGTATTGACACCTTTCCAAATCATGAAAAGATCCAGGTCTGCAGACAACTGACAAAACATGAGAGGTTACAAAAGAGCACACTTGTGTTACTGTGCCAGCTTCAGCAACAAGCATTTCCTTTTCTTCTGCATAATGAAGGAAACAATAAGTTACGATTCTTTATTTAAGCATTGTAAACTTAAAAACTTCAAACAGGAAAGGAGATGCTAACTGTATGAATTATTGCTGATCATAGATGGAATAACTATTACAGAAGGACTAATGGAAGGTGAGCGGTGCAAATCAAGAATGACATTCTGGTTTACTTAAATGAAAATTTTCAATATTTTGTAATAAGTGTTTCAGCCTAAATGAAATCAGTTAAGAATAATGGTAAAATTTTAAAAAAAGGAATAAATAAGATACCAACCCCCTTTTTTTCCCTTCAAAATGGAGTTTTGCTGGCATAATATTGAGAGCCAGGAGGATTTCTTAAAGTGTGGAAATCCTGTCTTGAATTTAGTGGTGACTTCTGACTTCTACCTGTCCAGGTAATCTAGCATTGTGTCTGGAGAATCTTTGAGGGGTTTTGAGTACAAATGTATTTGAATTGTGGTATAGCAGTGCAAATACAATCTACTGAATGGGCCATAGGTGTGACCTAGGTGAGCTGATGCATCTTGGGTTACTTTAGCATTTTAAAATTTTTGCCTGCCCATGCACACTTTGGGGACAGACTTCATGTAAAGCAGGGTGAACACAGAGCGCCTGTTGAATGCTTGTAAGCAGAAAAAAACAGTTGTGGAATTAGCTTTCTGCCTGTGTGTTTCAATTCAGAAGCCTGGAAATGCTGGGTATTTATTGGCTATCTTCAATGGAAAGCTTCATAGAGTGCAAAGGTGATTAAATGTTATAAAAATGTGTATTGTTAAAAGTAAATGAAAAGAAGATAGCAACTTATGAACTTGTCATGCCAGGCATATAAGCCCAAATAACATTGAGGTAATTTTTTGTTATTTTTGGTATTTTTATACAGTATTTTTCATCCTAGAAAAGATATATTTCTGCTTTTGTGATCTCTGCTGCTAGACTGTAGGGTGACACAAGAACTACCAAAAGTTCAGAAATGCTCATTGGCCTGACATCCATCTCTTACATGCTTGAAATACTCACTCATATTTCTCTCATATTATCCTGACATTTCTCCTCTTGAAGCTTTGTCCTTCTTTGCTGCTTTGTCATGGTGCTCATCCTCTGGATAATCTGAGTGATGCCCATCATCCACCTACCTACTTTTGGCTGCTCCTTGTTCACTCTCTTTATCTTTAGACTCATCCAAATACAAGTTGCTTACCTAATTAGCACAGCAGAGCAGCAATCTCAGAGCCACCTTTGTCATATTCCTGTCCCTCAGTGGGACTCCAGCAGTGACAGCAGCAGAGGTACAGCTGAGATGTTTGGGTGGTAATTCTTCAAGCAGAAACTGATTCCCTTGTAAACTGAAAGAAATACGACTTTTGACTGAGCATAACCATGTGAGTTTAAGGAGAAAAATAATTTCATTTCCAAACAATGGATCAGAGAGGAAAAAGCAGGCTGGCTCTAGCCAGTGCAGTTCCTGAAGGAAACAAATTGTCGGGGATGACATAGGCTTGTTTGTATTTCTTTGATGAGGGTTAGCACAACATACTTTGAGACTTAAGACTTGCAGAACTGGAGTTTCTATTCTTGTGTCTTTCATCACTGCAGGTGCTGGAGACTCATTTGTAACCAAAAACTTGTTGGAAGAAATATCTTTGTCTGAGGGATTTTACAAAGTTGATTGACCCTGTCAGCATATTACTAATGTCACTTTGCAACAAAGTGAGATACTGCTTGTCTTAAAATTTTTGAACAAGTTGACTGTTGGATACCAAATCTAAAAATGAAGGTTTGCCCAAGGTGTATGTTGCCTCTTTTTTGAGAAGAATTCTAATATATTTCTAGTCAAAGATTTTTTTGAAATCCCAAACTCGTGATTACTGTATGAAAAGTAGTACAGGTGCTCTATCCAGAGAGATGAACACAGCATTCATTAGAGCATAGCTGCCTTACTGTGACCAGTTTTGGTGGCTCAACAGAAGGGTGTGAATAAATCAGAGAGGATTCAGTGAAGACCTGCCAGGATGGTTGCTGCTGACTGGATCATTTGACTTGCAGATACACCTGAGGGAATGGAGCTTGCACAGCCTGGTGTCAAGATCCCTCAGCATCTACAAGGAGGTTATCAACACCAAGGAGCTAAGCTCCTCAGAACTGTTTGTGACAGGGCAATCAAACATGTATTTTCTGCCAGTATTCAGCATTGCAACAAAAGAACAACCAGTGGCCCAGAATTTGGTGTATCCTCTAGAAGAGGAAATGGCTCAGTGAGGGATATGATGTAATGTGGTCTCCTGACCCAGGCAAAGTTCTGAATCAGAAAGAATGTTCCTGATGTTTCTCTTATATCTGAAAAACAGAAAATTCTTGGTCTTCTAAGCTGTAATAATTTTAGAAACAGGAGTTCAGTTGTCATCCTGGAAAATGTCTGTTGTATCTTTCTAACCTGTGAATGTCCCAGAACACAAAAAATATTCCAACATTGAATTATGAAACTTCACCACACCATTTGCTGCTTTTATGATTTCCCTGAATTTTTCTTTTGCAATTCATTTATATCTTATTTCCTTTCAGGTTGCCATCTAACCATTAGCACCATCTTACAGCAACAAGCACATTTCTGTTTCCATGTTCCCAAAAACATACCCTGCCCTTCTAACCCTCCCATCTTCATTTAAGCAAGCTTATTTCTAGTGTTAACATAAATCCAGAGTACAAGACCTGTTTTATCTATGAGAAAATACATTTAGGTTTATTCAATATTGTATATTATACAATAATTATTTTACTATTTTTTGTTGTAAACAAGTATTTTATATACTCTTCACATTCTTGCATTGCCTTGCAGATGAAAAATAGGGACAATAACATACAGAGGCTTCAGTCTTATTTCTTAGTAAAGAGATGGGGATAGTGCTCTAAAAATGAGCAGGCTCAGAATCACAAACTGTCTCACTCTGCTTTCAAAGGACAGTTGGTGGAGCTGTGCAAGCAGTGACAGCTGTGTAGATTGGGATAGGAGAATCACGCGTGTAATGCCTCCTTTAGCCTGATACCCTCAGCCACTCTAGTGGATGCACTAGGTCAGGTGGCATTTAGAGACAAATCCAAATGAGCCAATAGATGTGAACAGTTGGCATCATGCAATCTGTACATTAACTGATGTATTTTTGATTTAAAACAAAAACTATGAAAACATATGCTGGAGAAGGGGAATTTTTCAAGATTATTTTGATAGGTGATAGACAAGAGGAACAAAAGGCCTTTCCAGAGATATTTTCATTCATGTAAATATTGCAGACTTGTATTCTTCAAATCAGATGAGAGTAAGTGTAATGTGTGAAAAAGGAGCCTCATCCTCTTGGTAAAATCCCAAGTAGTTTGCTTTGTTTTATGCTAGACCGGGTGGATAGGGAACGGGTATAAAGAAACAGTCCTGGTATTTTTCAAGGAGTCTGTGAGGATGAAGACTGAAGCAAAGGACTAACACTTGAAACAACAATGTGTTTCAGGTCTTCACTCATGCGGCCACTCATGTGGCTTTGACACTCTTGGAAACTGGACTTAGAGTCAGCCCATTGATGAGGATGTGTGTATTTTTTGTCATGTTTATGTCCTGAAATGAACAATGCCAGGCAGTGCAAAACTGCTTACTTGGTGTTTCTGGCAGTATCAAAGAGAGGAAGGCTGCAGATGCTTAAAGGGTCATCGTGTCTGCAAGAGATACCTGAATCACAAATGAACCTCTGTTTTAAGGGGTTGAGGTTTCAATGAGCCTGGGTGAGGGAAATTTAATTAATTCCTTAGTCTTCATATACAGTTTTACAAAGGTTTTGGTAAGAAAACCTCTCCTAATCTAAATGCTGAACAAATGGCAGTGTTCTATGTCATGACAGTCATCGAATGTTGTTAACAAAAGAACAGGACTAGAAAATCAAAATTTCAGTAGCAGATGATCTGGAAAATAAACCTATCAATATGTCTACTACTTGTAGTATGTCTACATACTAGTGTATGACAGTGGTTTCTTCAGAATGTATGATTGTCAGACTAACTCATTAAGAGATGGCAAAAAAGATAGTTATTTAAACAGAAAAAATGTATTTATGGTATAAAAATGAAGGGTAGCAAGCAAAAATACTTGTAAAAAGAGTTGTTATCTTTGAGAGCTGGCAAAGTTTGAGTGCTGGAACTTGAAGTTGTCATTGGCACAGTTGAGAGTCCCTGGGTAAGGACTGTGGGACAAACAAAGAAAGCAGATACCATTGTTGGAGTCTTCTACAGGGCACCCAGCTAGGATGATGACACTGATGAATTATTCTTTAAGGAATTAAGGGATAGTTCTAAATCAACCATCCTTGTCCTTATGGGGGACTTCAACCTGCCGAGTGTTAGCTGGGATCACTACAAAGCTAGCAAAAACAGGTCCAGAAGATTCCTAAAACCTGGATGATAACTTCATGGTACAGGTACTAAGAGAGCTGTCTGGGAAAGATGCCCTCCTTGATTCGATGCTTGCTAATGAGAGGATCTCATGAAGTGGTAGTTGGTGGCCTTTTTGGTGACAGAGACCATGAAGCAGTTGACTTTAAAATCTCTGGTGACAGGAGGAAAACTGACAGCAAAGCTTCAACACTAGATATACTAGATATGAGGAGACCAGACTTCAGGCTGCTCAGGGAACTGGTGAATAAGGTTCCCTGAGAAAACGCTGCTGAAGAGGGGTTGTTGGGGTCCATCAGTGCTGGCTGCTCTTTTGGCACCATGTCCTAAGGGCACAGGAGTGGGCAATTTCAAAAGGTCAGAGGTCCAGCAGGCAAGACAGATGGCTGGCTTGGCTGAGTAGGATCTTCTGGAGCTAGGGCAAAAAAGGGAGTGGAAGAAAGGTCAGGTGGCATGGGATGACTACAGAGACGGTGCTCACCACTGTAGGGAGAAAACTCATGCAGCTGAAGCTCACTTAGGATTGAAGCTACCCACTGTTGTGGGGGACAATAAAAAGTGTTTTTAAAGAGGCAAGTCAGTAATAACTTCGACGCGTTACTTGATGAGTATGGCCACCTCACAAACAGCAACATAGGAAAAGCAGAGATGTTTAATGCTTTCTTTGCTTCAACATTGACGATGGGCTTTGGGGGGTCCCAGAGCCCTGAGCATGGATGGACCATGACTGTGAGAATGATAAACTCCCAGCAAGCTCCAAATTTGTGCAGGATTTGCTTCCTATTAGTCTGTGGGGCTTGATGAGATTCATCCAAGAGTCCTCAAAGAGCTGGCTGATGGCAAGACATCTCTCAATGATTTTTGAACAGTCTTGGTGATCTGGAGAGGTCTCAGTTGACTGAAAGCTGGAAAACGTCCCAGTTTTCAAGAAGGGCAAGAGGGATGACCCTGAAGATTACAGGTCTGTCAGTCTCACTTCATTGACTAGTAAAATTATGGTGAATGTTGTTCTGGGAATTACTGAAAACCACCTGAAACACAATGCATTGTTGGTTACAGCCAGACCACTTCTTGAGTGGAAGATCCTGCTTGACAGACTTACTTTCCTATTAAGACTATAATCCACCCAGCTGATCAAGGGGAGCCAGCTGATGGAATCATTTTGGATTTCAGTAAAGCTTTCAGTGCTGTCTCTCACAGTGTCCTTCTGCACAAGCTGTCCAGCTCACAGCTGGATAAAGACATCATGTGATGGGTGAGCAACTGGCTCAGGGGTCAGGCACAAAGGGTTAGAGTGACTGGGGTGAACTCAGACTGGTGATCTGTCACTAGTGGGATTCTGAGGTTTTACAGGGCTCCATCTTAGAACCAGTTCTCTTCAACATCTGCATAAATGACTTGGACACAGGACATACTGATCCACTGAATAAGTTTGTTGATGACACTAAATTGGGATGAGCTGTTGGCTCCCTTGAAGGCAGAGATGACCTGCAGAGAGATGTTAATAAATTAGAGGACTGAGAAATCACCAATCATATGAAGTTCAACAAGGGAAAGTGCTGAATTCTGCACCTGGGATGGGGCAGACCTGGATGTACAGACAGACTGGGGAATGGGATGCTGGAAAGCAGTGCCATGGAAAGGGACCTGGGGGTCCTGGTCCATGGCAATTTGAACATGAGCCAGTAGTGCCCTGGCAGTCAGGAGGGCCAGCCCTCTCCTGGGGTGCATCAGGCACAGCACGGCCAGCCAGGCAAGGGAGGGGATTGTCCTGCTCTGCTCTGAGCTGGGGCAGCCTCACCTCGAGTGCTGGGGGCAGTTTTGAATGCCAAAATAGAAAGACATTAAACTATTAGAGAGCTTCCAAAGGACGGCAACAAAGATGGTGAAGGGTCTGAAATGGAAGCTCCATAAGGGGCAGCTGAAGTCCCTTGGTCTGTTCAGCCCAGAGGACATTGAGGGGAGACCTCACTGCAATTACAATTACAATTTCCTCATGAGAGGAAGTAGAGGGGCAGACACTGATCTTTTCTCTGTCATGCCCAGTGACAAGACCCAAGGGAATAACCTGAAGCTGAGTCAGGGGAAGTTTAGGCTGGATAGCAGGAAAAGCTTCTTCACCCAGAGGGTGATTGGGCGCTGGAAAAGGTCCCCAGGGAAGCAGTCACAGCACGAAGCCTGACAGAGTTCAAGAAGAGTTTGGAAAATGCTCACAAACAAATGGTGCGATTCTTGGGGATGGTCCCTTGCAGGACCAAGAGTTGGACTTGCTGATCCTTGTAGGTCCCTTTCAACCCAGGATGTTTTATGATTCTGTGAAATATTAAAATACATAAGAGTTCATTGTATGTGCTTAACATCACCGTTTTTAATACGGTGAAAAACAAACAAGAAAGCAAGCCCCCAGACCTACAGTTTTTTATCTGGAATAGATTAAAAATGTTAGATTTGAAAACCAGGTAGGGCGTGTATGTATGGAGATAAAAAAGTAAAATTCAAGGAAAATAGGTGGGATTTTTTTTTCCTTCAGAATTCTCCACTGGTAACAGAATTTCATGTTGAATTTTCAAGGAAGCTATTTTTAAGTATGCAGAAAATCTTAATGACTTGAACCAAAATCCCAGATAAAAATATACTGACGATCTGGAACACAGAATCTAAATTGGCACTTTTAACTGAGCTGAGACAAATTGGGATGATGGTTGCCATGCTTTCCTGCAAATTCTTTCCTTTTCTAGCTTTCTGTTTTCTTGTTGATATCCCAGATGTGTTTTCCATTTTTCCTCTTTTTTACTGTCCACTTTTAATTTCATAGCTGACCCAATCTTTGTTTTTCTGTCTGTGTTCTTATATCAACACATAGCATTTCATATTCTGAATTCTTTTTTTTCTGAGTTGTCTTTCTGCAATTTAAAATCTTTCCTTTGTGATACTTGCTGCTTATTAATAAATACAGTCAAAAGTTATATTTCCATTTTTCCTCAAACCCTTTAATTTTTAAGCCCTTTCTGCCCCAGTAAACAGCACCACAGGTCAGCGTATCGTTACTAAGAAGTCCGATTTAGCTTTACTTAAGGTCTTAAACGTACAATCAAGTTACCAGAGTTTTCAAAGTTACCATGAGTCCATCAATCTGTGTTAATATCCATGTGTGTGCTGATAGTTTGAGACAAAAGTGAGATGATTTAGGTTCGTGCTGCTTGCAGTCATTTCCTTGGTGTATTTTTCTTCCATTGACACCTGTCTCCAAGTCATTCCACTGGCAGCATCTTAGTTCTGTCATCGCTCTGACTTTTCTCTATAGCTCAAAATCATTACTAGTTTAGTGCCATTCTCTAGAGCCAATTAATTGTCTCAAAACATCAAATTCCATTTTTTTTCCTTTAATTTGAGGACTTTTTTTTGTTTCATTTTTTAAAGTTCCCAATGATGTGATTATATTATTGATAAAGCTTTTTTTTTTAATGAATTTGGAGACCGCCTTCTATTTCTATCATTGCCCTCTTCCTCAAAAGCCCTTTCTCTTTTTTCATAAATGTGAGTCTCTCTGTCAGAATACACAGAGCTACCAGATTATCCTCCTTCAGAGGCTTTCACAGAACTAATCTCTGCTATAATACATATACGAAACTTACTTAAAGAACAACCCACTGTGGTTATGCAAGGGATGAGTCATAATGCTGGTATCGAATATTTAAAACTGCTTTATTTTCTGTTGCATTGCCACCTTGATCCCTTTGTTACACCTTTGTTGGTTTTTTCTGCTCATATTCTCTCAGCCTTTAGATTGCAAGCTCGTTCAGGCAGTGTTTGTCATTCACTTTGTGACTGTGCAGTGTCAAGCACAATATGGTCTCAAGGAGTTTTCCATCTTAGATGTTGTTTTGAAAAAAACCCAGGTAAACTAACATACCAGAGCATCCCACAGATTTGGGAAAAGTTTACCTCTGACTAGGAGGGCTCTATTTGTTTGCTAACTAGGCTGACCTCCGCAGTTGCCTTTTTGCGTATTTTCAAAGATTTTCTGGGGAGTCTCCCTGAAAAGACCATCATTCCTCTAAAAATACCTACCCTTTTTCTTAGTGAAAAATAAAAAAAAAAAACCGCTTTTTTTTAGTGAAACAACATAGAAGCAAACATTTAGGCTAATATAATGAAATCTGAGTGCAAATGTGTGCATGTGCTTAGTGTGGGGGGTTATTTTGGTTTTGTTGTTTTGATTTTTCCTGATAAAGTACGTGGCACAGCTGTTTACCTGGGTCCTGAATGCCAAAATCTAGTTTTCTGCAAACCTAAGAGCTGTTTTAAAAAACTCTTCCTTCAGGCAGCTGTTGATTGGATTAACACCTTGCAAACCTGTTAATGATGAGCTGGATGCTGCCATCAAGCATCGTGCCAAAGTCATGTTAAGGATAAAGAGAAGATTGATTTCCTGTATAATCTTCTTTTTAATCACATTGCCACCCTAAAGCTCCCAGCTGTTCTGAAATTTCAGTCCTTCAGTTTGAACATCCCCCATGGCTGTAGATGCCATAGCAATGCCACATTAGCTCTAAAGAATAACAAAAACATTCTAATCAACATTCGGTTTGGTTTTTAAATGCAAACATAGCAGAGTATTTCAGTGCCTATTGTAGGAGCTGGTAGCCCTCCTTGGATAGTAATTGTCTATTTACATGTAAATTTTGTGGCACTGCACTGCAGGGTGCATGCCAAGAGCCAGGGAGGACATCGGGACTAGACTTTGCCAGGTTGTGAAGCATCAGTGACCCAGACACAAGGAATTAACAGTTCCTGTTTGATAGTGCCTTAATGAAAACATGGACTCTCCTTTTTCCTTTGCTAAAAGGTATTTCTGCAGTTTGTCATACAGTTCAAATATACCTTGCAAAAAATTAATTGAATTAAATTTGGTCTTTCTATAAAGATCCTCAAATAATTAATATCCAAATCATATTATATAGCATTCTCAGAGCAGCTTTTTGTGTTTTCTTCAACATAATTCAAAATAATGACATTGTTTAGACATCTGGAGAAAACTTCATAGATAAGAAATTTTCACATTCACCACCTGTGGTCCCTCTGCCAAACTGAGGGTCCCTCTACTCATGGTGCATTTGTGGTAGAGCTTCTGACTCTGGCTCATATCTTTCAAGTTGATCAGTTTAGGATGAAACAACAACCTGTATTCCCTGGCAAGTTATGATGTGCCAATGTCAGCAGTTTCACTTCATACTAAACTTTGCCATTTCACATTTTGCCTTTGTTCTGAATAAATTTTAAAAGATTTTAAGAGAAGTGAACATTTTATGGAAATAACTCTTTTTCTTTAGTGTAATTCATAGCAAACAAGAAGGAGTTGTGCATCACAAGGACATAATATACTATCTCAAATCATGTCCTAGTGGGATGTGTGATGCCATTCTTACTACTGCCGTAGGATAAGAACATAAGCAATATCTCTTTATAAATTCTCAACATTGAAGTGATTTGTTCCTCTTATTGGCACAGTGAGGCCTGAATTTTCCATATTTAAAGAATAAATCAAATGAAGACATAAAGACATTTCTTCTTTTGGATTTGAACGTCTCATTAGCATCAAATGAATGAAAAGATGAAAAATATATCTCAGCAAAGACCCCACTGCTATAAATTAAGGGGTTTTATACACGTGTGCAGTCATATGTTTCTTTATTCTTAGTAAAATCTCAATGCTTGTTTGCTTACTGCTTCATGCCTTCATTTAATAAATAATAATGTGGAAAATCTTTACTTGAAGGAACTTGGTTTATCTTTCTAAGAAGATAATTACTTGAGAATTTTCAGTAATCTGGAAGATGATCTGTTCTAATGATATCTAATTCCTAACTGGATTACCTGTTGAAGTTAGTCATGGTACTCAGATTGTTTTTATTCTTTAAGGGAAGAACACAGTATAAAGGTCACGACTGAATTGGTGTGAGCAGTGATGGCTGCATTAACCCAGTGAGAATTTATGGGTCAAAATCTGTACCTGCGCTCCAACTGTACTGATGGAAGTTAAGCATGAGTAGGGGAAACTAAAGAGAAAAAGAAGAGATCTAGAGGCACTACTGAATTTACCTAAATAGTTTCTACCTGCAAGTAAACAGAAATAATTAAGAAAAGCCCCTTTTACTTGAGGGACCCAGTCTCCTAAAGGTGACACACTTCTGCAATACTAAAAACATAACTGAAGGAAAAGGAGCTCAAATATGATCACATATGGCCACTAGCAGTGTGAAAAGTATGAGTTTGCACTATAGGAATAGCTCATAAAAGCTACTCTAATCATTCGTAAGATAATTGGGAAATATTTGTCAAGCATGTTATTAAAACAGGAATTTATTTTTCAAACAAACTGGGCCTGTAAGCCTGCAAAGTAAAGAGTAAGATAAAAAGAAGAATAAATAGATGGAGTAATTACTAACATGAATTATCTCATTTTATTAGACAGTTTCCCATGAAAGATGAGGAATTGGGGGCTGCAGTAACATACATTACATCGAGATATTACTGCAGCTCTTCCATATTGCAATGGAAGGAGATAGAGACATGAAGAATTTCACAAAGACTGAATTTCAGAGGCTCTTGGGAAAAGATTTTTACTGTTCTCCAGAGTAACCCAAAAAAACTTCAATAACCCAGGGATGATATGTAGTTTCCTTGATTGTCATGAATGGACAATGCACATCCACTTGTCAGGATTTTTTTTTTGAATAGTCAAAATATTTCTGTTGTAGTTTTGTCATAGGTTTTGTATAGGTTTATTTTTTTTTCATCTTAATGTGATTGAATGCATTCAGATATTTACACGATTAATTAAATGTAATTGTATGCTTCTCCTTTTCCTGTATTATCCAGTTGTGAGTTCTTTCCATATTCAAAAAGCAAAGAAAATTCCAGCTTTCCCTTTCCGCAAAAAATTTACATGACCATGTCTGTACCACGGGGAAAACAGATGAAATACTGAGTTTGATTCATGCAATTTGTCAATGTAATTAAAATAAATGGAATCACTCTGATTTTTTGGATGTGTCTTGGGACCGTGGCCAACACAAGACATGACCAGCACTGTAAGTGCTGTCATGGTCAGCACTGTGGCTGGGAAGATGAAATTCAAATTTTAGCAATTCTAGCCTGACCCAAAAGGCATTTTGCCCCCTTAGGGGAGATAGGAATTATGTTGCTGTGCTTCATGATTTTTTTTAATAGGGTGAGGACCGGTTTGATAACATCCCCTGTGGACAGCAGAATGAAGGACAATAAAAGTGACGCTATGCGGCTTGGTTAGTGTCAAATACTGTGTGCTCACCATACAAGTGCTGTAGGGAGCAAACACCCTCACTGTCTGTGGTCTCCTGTCAGGCTTAATGGCTGCTTTGTTTGTTTTCCTCTTACTTAAAGGTAGTGTTGCTTCGGGGTTGGTTTATGGCACCATTCCTCATGGCAGCAGAGTGGCACCAGGGAGCTGTAGTACTGGTGGGGAAGGGTTTGGATGTGCCCTTTCCAAGCAGGATTAAATGTTGAGGGACTTCAGAGTGTCCTGGGAATGGGACTCTGGGAGCTCATCCCAGTCTCAGCTTTCATTAGTGCTGTGATAATGTCAGTGGTTTTTGTCCACAGGTCACTAGTGTGTCAACTATAACTGGATTTAAATGCTGCACTAAACTTCTGTCTGCTTGTTGCGACTCATCTTTTCCCACTATTTCCATTGGCAGCTGTGTCAGAAGTTGTGGCAAAGGGAAAATTTAAGAACAGCAAAATTTGACAGGCTTTGGGGAGGGTACAGGGCTTCTGTATATTTTCTTAACAGACAAGATATTTTAAAAAATGCAATAAACTTTGAGTATATTTTATTTTCATTTCTGCTCCTATTTCTCTAGCTCAGAAGACATTTTAGTTTTGAACAATCACAGTAACTTAGCAGATGTATCTGAACTCCTGAAAAGCAAACTATTCCTTGGAGAATAATTTTCCTTATGTCAGTTCAAAGACAGCTTATTCAATTCTATGCTGTGATTATTATGGGCTTCAGGAAATGAAAAAAGAAAACATTTCTAAAGTTAAAAAGTAGCTTTATTTAGAACTGTGAGTTTAGCGACAACTGTTGTTTGCTCTGGTAATGATGAAATGTAGGCTGCTGCATCACTTGTGATGGGCAATTTCATTGTTGTACAGACACCAGTCATGGCAGTATTCGATCATTCCTGGGATATGCTGACATGCTGCAGCATGAGCATGACCACTGATCCCAGCTGTAGTCTCTAGTCGCTGTTTTTCTTGTAAATCTGAATTGATATCAGAGGTGGGCACTGCAGTCAGCTACAGTGATCCTTTTCACCTGGATTGTTGCACATCCGTCAGTAAATAGGAAAGCCTGCCTTAGCATGTCAGTCCCATGTCAGTTTATTACAAGGTAAAAGGTGATTCTGAAAAGCAGAGTAGTGAAATTTAAGGTTTTGTTGGGCTTTTGTCACATCAGGATCTACTATTTCTGTGTTACGTGGTATGTTGCAGTTATTCTTTGCTCCTTTCCTCTGCTAATGTCAGAAGGAATGTACGCAGTAACCAGGGGGTTAAATTCCCACTCAACAGGCATATTTTTGGTGTCTGTAAGGGAGCTGTGAGTGGAGCTCAGCGCTTTGCAGCTGAGGGCAGTACTCCGTGACAGCAGCAAGCATCCAAGGGAAACGTGGCTGGCAGCAGACACCCATGACGGGAACGAGACACTGTACCAGCTCTTCCAGTTTCACAGGGACCTCGCGTTTTCCAGCTGTTTACCCTTGAGATGTAAAATGGCAATTTGGCATAGGCTAACAGCCCGGTGTGATGTGAGCATCTGCGTAAAAGGCTGCACATATGGAGCATGCCCAGTGGTATGAACAGCCTGTTACCCCACCCCCAGCCAATCTAGGAAGAGATGAAATGAACTTTGCACTTGCAAATGTCACTGAATACATTTTGCACAGGATTTTAAAAGGTTCTTTTACAAGCACTATTTTTAACAGCCAAATCCGCCCCCCAAAACAGAGAGGAAAAAGCCCTAGGTATTTTTCTGTGATCGATCTCAGTTTATGATCAGCTGAAGCATCTCTCACAATATTTCCGAAGCTGGTTTTATTTTATGATTTTATCACTGAAGTTGAGATTTTTGGAGGTGGTGTGGATTTTTGGAAGTTTTTTTGAAAAAAATTTTTTTTTTCCTTTTTTCCTACTGGCATGAGAAAATTTGAGAATTTAATTGCAGTAGAATACTTGGAAACAGTGAGGCTGGAAGCTTGAAAGGCAGAGGGAAGAGAAGGAAGGCTCTCAGAGCAGAGCATGGATAGGAAAGGAGCTGTGATTCTGCAGTGCTCAGTGTGCACATGTTTTATGAGATCAGTGCCGGGCGCTGCAGCTGCGGACACTAACTGAGCTGTCTGGCTAATGAAGGCCACCTGGATCAGGCTTCTGAAAAGAGCCAAAGGAGGACGTCTGAAGAATTCTGATATCTGTGTAAGCCCTGCATTTTCCTTATCACCTTATATTGTATGGATTGCAAAGAGGGAGAGGAAAAAGGCGGTGAGGAGAGGACAGTTGTTTTCATTCTGATTGAATTACCAGAATTCTGTTTTGTATGCAGGGAGATGCAGAGGAAAAGCAGAGCTGTCATAATTTATAGAGCTTTTCTGGCATTGTGGCTGCTTCCATTGTGGTGATACAGGGACATGTGTTGAGTCCAGACGGATTTTATTAGTTGGAAGTTGATTTGTGGTCATTTGCATGTTTTGCTGAGGGGCAGAGATGAATATGAGCCATTTGCTGTTCTGATGGGGAAAGTGTGTCAGGTAAAGAGGCTGCCCTAAAATAAAAATGCATAGCAGAGGTTAAATCTCTTAGCAGTGGTATTGTGTAATGGTAATTATTGATACTAAATTTGCATTTTGATTATAGAAAGTCTGTTTGCTTGCTATTTCTGTCACTGTTCAGAGTTCTAATTTTTATGGAGCCATCCTTGAAGCTGCTGTGTGTCCTTCAGCCCTGCACTGCACCAGTGCTGTAAGTCTCCAGAGAAACTGGCTCTGCTTGCTGAAAAGCACACAAATAAGAGTGCAGAGATAGGGCAGGAAGTAAAACAACTGGAGAAGACACCTGCACTTCTTGAAAGTTTCCAGAAGAAAACGTTAACCTAGACATAATTTCTACTAAGTAAATTTCCTTTTTGTACAGTTAGTCATTTTTCAGGGATACAGAAGTAAGAGAAAAGGCAAGGTGTATAACCACTTCTACTGTTTTTAAAAAAGAAAAAAAAACAAAGGAACTTGTGACATTGTTTTTCCTTTTCTTTGGCAGGGTTCGGCGGACTCCTACACCAGCCGTCCATCTGATTCAGATGTATCTCTGGAAGAAGATAGGGAAGCAGTGCGGAGAGAGGCAGAGCGACAGGCCCAGGCACAGCTGGAAAAAGCAAAGGTAAGGTGTTGTTTCATGTTACAAACGCACAAAATGCTCAGCTGTAAAGCAGGGGTTGAAATTGGATGATTTTTAAGATCCATTCTAACCCAAACCATTCCGTGATTCTTTGTAATCTCATCCATTAGTGGTAAAATGTTTTTAATGTGTTAACATATAGATTAGATCTCTTATAAACATTCCAGACAGCAGTTGAAAATATATGCTCTTTGAAAAACCACTAAGCTTCAGTTTTCTGTAACAGACACTTGACTGACTTATGTTTTTCAGAACATTCTTATTTAAATATGTGCATTTCTTCTTTAATTAAATATAAGCATTGGTTGCAGTGTGTATGGGTCAATGCTATGAATTCTTACTGAAGATGTTTCTGAAAGTTTGCTCATGGATTGCCAGGGCACATAATGCTTTTACAGTGTCAAAAATCAGCCCTCAAACATCCTGTTCATCTCCGTTGAATGAAGGATCAGTCCCTACAAGTCATACGTAAACAGGGAGAATCTGTTACAAGGGTGTTTTCTTCCTAAAGACTTCACTGACTTTCTTTACAGTTTGTGTGTTAAGTGACCCCATGAGTCATTTGCTGTAGGTCTTGTTCAGATTTCTCCTCTCTCCATACTCCTGGCAGAGAGTGACAATGTAGTAAGAAAACACTAAATGAGCTTTGGGTTTTTGCTGTGTGTTTATGTATTTTCCGTGAGATGTATTTAGGACTGTGAAGGTTTTAGCAGTGAAGGTGGTGGGCTTGTTTCTCTTTCATCTGTGCTACATCTTTAAATAATACTGTACCTGTAAAAACTGTGCTCATTTATTATCATTCATTTATCACGTCATTCCAGTTTTTATTTTTTCTTCTTTTGTATGCTACCTGCCAGGTTTAAATGTATTACTGTTTTCCAAAATCTGGGGTTTTTTTCTAATATATTTAAATACACCATTGAGATCCCCCCTTAGATCTACCTGATCTACATTTTTTTCCCTCACTTTCTCTTTGAGTCCCCTCCTCCATTTTGCCTTGTTTTCTTTTAAATTCTTTAACTCCTTTCCATCTCCTATTCCATTTAATTCTCCACTGTCAGCTTTACCTGTGCCCATTTATGCCACCTGTTTTACAAGGGCTCTTCAGAAATCTGTGAGTCCAGATCCCTGAGCTCTGTAGCTGATCGTGTGGCAAGGACCAGCTCCCTAAATCATACAGAGCTATAATGCACAAGCAGACATCTTCATCTGGCCAGAGAACTGAATAGTGAAGTCAAAAATGTTTTTTTGAAAATATGATTGTTAACTGATACTTAATAAGAACTCCTACAGCAGCTTTTTGATGAGCTGCTGGAATGTGCCAAGTGTAGGAGATGCTGAACATCTCTTTGAAGTTGGATCTTGCTGTTCTGGGATCAGTGTAGCAGAAACTCAACAGAAGCAGCTCACTTCTTCCCTTCAGCCTTGTATCTCAGAGATTGCTGATTGTAGTCAGGAGTTTCAGTTTTGTCCGGGGTGAGTTTTGCTGGTTTGAGGTTTTTTAGCTCCTGGGAGAGACGATAAGGACTGCCCTGAAATTCAGGTGAAGTTTTGAATTTCATCAGTAAATGCACAATCTTTAAAAAAAGTGTTGGAGTACTAGTTATTATCTTGCAGACTAATCAGGGTAGCTGTGCAGTGCTTACTGCTGAACTGAAGCATCCCTTAGCAATGAGTAAATCTATGTGATTGTTGCTATGGGAATTTGGCTTACTGATGCTGGCTTGAATACATGGACAGCCCTTATGTAATATTCATGACCTCTAGCACAGCTGCCATTGTAGTTTGTAGAGAAACTGCTAGCAGACCTTGACTTATAAAAGCTGTATTTCTATACATAAAACCAATGTTCCCACTCCAGCTGGCATGAGATATAGTCTCTAGGTCTGACACCGTCTGAAACTGTAAGACAACTTGTGAACAGTTAAAGTAGTAAAGGCACTGCCAAAACCAACCTGCTGTAACAATGGTTATTCCAGTCATAGAAAACACAAAATTAGTTATTTAATTTTTTTTCCTTTAAAATAGATTAAGCCTGGAATTAGATTAGCATTTTTGTTTCTCTAGTCAAATGTTAAAAGGCATTCCAGGATGTAATGTATGGAAATAATTTTATGTTGAGTCTGTAACAGTGTAATACTTAGTGTAATATTTGAATTAATACTGTTAAATAAAATATTACGTACAATTGGCTTTTCTGTTTGAAATAAGTGGTTAAAAATATGTTTAAATTAAGCCTGACTCAGTAGATGTAGAACATGACAGGGTGTGGTTTTCTGCCTTTATTGATGGTTCAATCCTTCATCTCCCTGAAAGACAGTCAAATAAATGAAGCTGTGGCTGCTGGTGGTGCCTCCTGGCTGCTGTCAGCCCCCAGACCTGTTTGCCACAGGCTGCAGGTTTGCTGCCTTCCCCCACGGCTGCCTCGCCTCTGCCCTGACCGACTTCCAGCCACAGCCAAGTGACAGAACTGCTTTAACTTTTGCCTTTTCTCATCGTGAGAGGAAGTGTTGATCCTAAATAAAATCATTACAAACGTATTTGTCACAGGAATTAGAAGAGGGTGACATACATGAATAATGCAGCGGTGGAGGGAAAATGATAGTGAATTAAGGGTAGATAGAAAACTATTGAACTGTGTCACGCAGTTAATGAAAACAGTTAAATGACATTCATTTTCCTTTATTACAGCTAGGGAAAACACCTTAAACTGAAGATAAAAATATAGTGATAGCACAATGCCAAATTGTTAGAACAGTTTTAAGATTTTTAAATTGGATTTTTGTAGTATCTAAGTGTTTGTGTGACATGAAGCTGGAGTGTATCTCTGATACCCATCCAAACAGGGAAAATAAAAGCAAAAAAGCTTGTAAGGAAATGCACATCCTGGCCACTTTTATTTATTTCTTTATTTAATGAAAGCATTGCTTCTCTGGAAAATGGTTAAGCATATTTTGCTGACTCACTTTGGCATGTGACTTACTGTAAGGAAGGTGGGGCCACAGGCGCATGTTCGGAGTCATCCAGGGACAGAAAATTAGGAGGCAGCTGATGGGGCTACCTGCAGGCCAGCATCTACTCCTGAGGGAAACAGATCTCAAGTGAAGCTGTTAAGCTTGAAGCTGAGATGAAATGCTCTTGGTTAGAATAGTTTAGCAATAAAAATGCAAAACGGTTGGGATTTTGTTGTTGTTGTTTTTGTTTGGTTGGTTTTATATAGGAAAAAATCATTCAAGGCATTGAGAATTTCCTCAGTGTTCTCCTCACAGACCACAACATGTGCTGTATCTAGGATAAAGAGAGAGGACCTGTGTTGTGGCCAGGTATGGTATGCTAATATTATCCAAATCTAAGGGCTTCTCGTGGTATTTTGTTGAGTTTCCTATTTCCACAAAAACTTGAATCTTCATCATTGACAAGCCAAAAAAATAATTACATTATGTTTAGCACTTATAATTTAAAAATTGTCATTTCTGCAGTCAAAAAAACCTTTTTAGTTGTTGAACGATGATGATTCCAAATAAATTACAGTAAATAAAGTGGTTTTTCTGTCCATTCCTTGCAAGTATTCAATTAAATATTCCTTAAAATATTGCACCAAGTGAGAGGGATGAGAGCAAAGGAAAACTGAAGTACAAGTAAGTACAATAAGAACTTTCTATCCAGAACTAATAGAGCTAAATTTTGTACATGAGAAAGGGGACTTCAGGAATTTTTTGCCTTCTCCAGTGCTGGTAAAATCAATTCAAATATTCCATTGATTTGTTTTGTCACAAGTACTTCATATGTTTTGAATCTAGTTTTTGACTGAGATATAATTCATCAGATGTTCTGTAAACCTTTCTTCTCTTCTGCAAAAGTAGCTTCTTTATTCAGTCTCTTTAGATTTTTATATTTTGCTTTTCTTCCCCCCATAGCTTTAGACCTTCTTATTCAGAAGCAGTTTCAACAGAGATCTATGGAATATTTTCAACTTTTTAGAAAATGATATTTTTTTTCGGTTATTTCTAGTAGATTGGGTACCGAAAGTGCCAGTTAATAATTCAGGTTCTGTTTCTCACGTGGGACTAAGGGACAGCTCTTTGTTCTCTGTTAAGGATTCTCAATATCCTGTGGTCCTAAAACTTCTTAAATGACTGTCAAAATCAGATCATGGCCTTTGAGAAGTCAGTAATTGTGTTCATAATAGGAAATCTCAATTCTATTCAACTCTGCTTTGTTTGCACTCCACCTAATGCTCCTCTGCTATCATCCTTTTAGGAGTTTGTAAAAATTTGAAATAGATGTAGTTCTAGTTTTAAATGCTGTTCAAGTAATTTTTGTGTTAAGATGGTGAACCACTGAAATTTTGAAACTAAGTGTCCCTTTTCTGGGTCTGAGGCAATGATATAAGCTGTCACATTTTGCTTTTTTTGATGTGTGCTGTAGTAGTGGTGATGGCTTGTGACTGTGAGTAATAATGCAATGTCTTAAATGTAATGCATTGCCTCTATGCATGGTTTGGGGACCACAGCTTTGAAATGTGTAGCAGGCTGGGATAATGCCTACATTGCTCTGCAAGGCTGAGGGCATGAAAAAGATTGTCAGATGTAATTATCCAGTGCAGTGTGCCAAGACTAGTTATTTGAGTATTTATTCACTCTCAGACAGGTTTCACAGCCTCAGAATGACCCCATGCTGCTAGCAGGCAGCTGCAAAGCTAGTTGAGGTATGTCTACTGAAGCTGCAGTAGCATCTTTGACAGGCCAGAAGTGCCCATCTCCTTGATGTGATCCTTGTATTATGTCAGCTTGTTCCCTCATGGACGTTCTATTTTCTCTCAATTACCAGAAAGTCATGGTGCTGAACAGCACACAAAGCTATAGCAACACAGGATAGCACTGTTAGCTGTTGTGTGTGGTAATATTTTTCTCATTGATTTCTTCTCATTTGCCCTTTTGTTTTAGAATATTTTTATTGCATGTAATCATTTAGATCGCTAATGTTGTGTGCTGTAGTTGCTGGGATCACATGAGAGCTGGCACAGTGGTCTAGCTGGAAAAAGAATGAGTTGTTGATCCCAAAGTACAGTTGCAAATCTGGTTGTTGCTTAGCTGCAAGTGAGTTCTGCATTACTGGATCTGCTCAAATCAGATTACAGATATTCTTTTACTTCATCTTCTTCATTAATTGCTGCTGTTTTTTCTTAGGAGGGTAACACTGGGATGTAAACCAGCTTCCTTTATATACCTATATATGTATTTAAAACCTATAGCTTTTTCTTGTGTGTATTCATGATCTATTTAGTCTTTAATTGAAGTGTATGTGCTTGTTCTACACTAGTGCCTGCTGTTATATGGGTTATTTCCCTGAGCGCTTTATCCCTTCTTACTGTTGGGCTGCATTGTTGGGAGCTGGAATTCTTTCTTCCAGTGGGATCTCACGTAACTTGGAATCAAATGTCCCAGAGACAGCACCGTCTCTAATTAGAAGACATCTGTCATCTTCCATTCATACCGTGATTAGAGTGATGAAATATGTTTACTAAGTAGCATTTCTTCTTCTGCTCCTTGGGTTTGAGTAGAAAAAAAGAGTGCAGGGGTATTGACACAGCCTACATTTATATAGCTGTAGATACTTTAGTATCCCGGCTTTCTTCACATAATAAGGGAAAGAGATAAATTTTCTCCAAGGAATGGACGCAATACTGAGATGGCATTTTGAGGTTCTGAGGACAACCACAGCTCTTCTGCCTGCTCTTTCACCTGCTGATTTCACATGAGCCTGCTCCCTTGGTGAGATGTCTTTGTTCTGTATGGTTAAATTAACACATAAAGGGCAGCAGTGCTTTTGTAGAAGTAAATAACTTCTTTATTAAGAGCAGTGTGAAAGAAGTATTTTAGCTCAAGTAGTTGTTGTAAGCCAGGTGCAAACATCCTCACCTGGATGCTTTTCTGCTCCTTGTCCCACAGGTCTCTGGCACACCCAGCCAGTGGGCTGTCAGCCTGTGCTGCAGGCTGGTACTGCACAGGTCACAGCAGAGAATCCTGAACCCTCATGGGCCTGCATCCCACCTGTGGCTGCTGAACCAAGCTGCAGATAAAGTGTGCTCAGGCCAGCCCTCCCTGTGGCTCAGGGGTTGTGACTGATGGGTCTGGGTGTTTAGCCAGATGCTCGTGTGGGGGTCAGCAGAAGCTGCTGAGTGTCACAGGAATCATACAGAGGATGAGAAGTGGCCTTGGGGATGTTCCTTGTGACTGGTGGGGATTGAGTGTGGCCTAGGAAAGGAGGAATTAAGGTATGTGTTTGCAGGCTGCTCAGGCTGGTACAATGGTGAGCAGTTTTGCTGATATCAGTGATAGATACTGCTGGTTGCTCTAAGCAAAGTAATTTCCACTTAAGACACTTACGACCCAGTTCATTAACTTTCTTGAGGTTTATAGGGTTTGATTTACTTTTTCCAACATCCAAGACAGTAATGTAATCCAAGACACTGTAATCCAGAACTTCATTTTTATCAGCAGTTGTTCTACCTATTAGATGCCATGGGTTGTTTAAGAAGCTCCACCCTACAACCAACTGCCAGCAGAAGAAACACACTGTGCACTTTTCACTGCCAGCTCCTGTCGCGTTGTAGGGATGAACCGGAAATGGAAAGCAGCCGTATGGAGCCCCACATGACAGGTCACAGAAGCCACTGAATTGAAATGATTATTTCAATTATTGAATATGATTTTTCTACTTGAAAGGAATAATGATTCAAATGTAGATGGGAAGGTAGCTCAGAGCATGAGCCATTGTTAAAGGTAGCTACAATGTGTGTGATGTTTGAATATAAATGTCTGTGGTTCTGGACCTCTGACCCTGAGATCAGTTCAGTTGGTCAGAGCATGGTGTTAATAATGGGCTGTTTACTTAAGATCCTCGTGGATCCCTTCCCACTCTGAACATCCTGTGACTCTGTAATCAGGAGCATAAAGGAATTTTTAAAGTAAGACATGCACATGCTGTTATAGCTGTGTGGGCTTATACATGTATATGTATGCATTATATATATCCATATCCACATCCCCTGTGTGTATATGAATATACCTTTGGTTAGATGGCTGCATGTATTACATAACTATCACTGGTGACTTGAACTGGCCATTTATATTCTACAGCTATACAGCTTCCTGTTGTAAAATGGTTGGTTTGTATGCAGGGAGAACTGTTGTACTGGAGTATTAACTTGTGCAAAAATGCAAAGATTTTGTCAGGGAACAAAGTTATCCTGTGATCAGAACTGGTAGTAGACTGTCATGGGGTTTTTGGAAGCAGGAATGAGTTGGAGTAAGGACTTCAGTGCAGGCAACAAGTACCTCACCTTGCAGAGGTGCCCCAGTTCACATTGACACACATGATGTGGCACAGTGCCTTGGAGAAGAACTTGTTTGGACAACAAAGCCCTGTGCTTTCTGCTTCCTGTGCTGAGGGGACTGTTTTCCAACCAGTTCAGAAGCTAACCTAATTTCTGTTGGAGCAGACACCTGGCTGATGTGTATTATTATGCAGCGAAGCACTTGTCATCTGCAGTGAAAAACAAACCTCCAGACAGTTCTTGAGTCCTTGGCAAACATCTGAATCCCTTTCTTTCTCACTAACCCCAACCTCCCAGAAAATAGGAAGAAAGAAGAAAAAAAACCTATGAGTATCTATAGTTCTGGCTATATATATAATCAGAAAAAAATGGAAGGAAGCTTCAAAAATAATCTCTTTTTTGTCATAATTGCAACTTGTTTTATAAAATTACATGCAAGATGCCAAGGAGTTCTAACTATAGGTAGCATTAGAGTGCTTTGATACAAAATTAGACTGACATTAGATGGCAATTTTAAAGTGTTTCCTTTGGAAATTTTAATATTAGTTACATAAACTTGTCACTAGTTGTATAAAATTTAAAAAAGTAAGTAGGAACTCAAAGTAATCCTGTAATACCTGGGAGAAGGATGCTCTGTGTTCCCACATTAGGAACATTTTCAGTCCAAAACTCATCTTGAACTGTGAAGAGTGTCTAGATTCTGCGTAATTCAGACTATTAGAGAAATTACTTAAAAATCAAGATTCAGAGTGGTCCCACTGATGTTTTTCAGCTTGTGTTCTGGATATTTTCTGGATGTGTTCCTGCCATTTTTTTGTCTATATTTTGTGTAAAGCCAGTATCTATCCTAGAGCAAAAAACTCCCCCTAACTTTCACCTGTGGACCCTGCAGAAAGTTCTAAACGTTCCTCTGTATATTAACCTCCAATCCTGCTTTGACATTTTCCTCCAGGATTCCGTAACCACCTGGGTTGTATTCCCAAATTAAATACGATAAACACTCTATTTTATACTCCAAAATAATCAGTCCTGAGGTAAAATGTATATACTGAGATGCATTTTAGGCTGCTAAAAAACATCAGAGGTTAAACAGACATTTATCCTTTATGAAAGTATAGATAACCATTTACCCTTCTCCTTCCATTTTATCATGGAAATATCACCAATGGGCTTTAGTCCTGTAAATTTCACGACTATCTAGTTTTATTTCTACTTACTTGATTTAAAAAAATTCAGCTCTAATAACAAGTAAGCAAGCAAGCAAATACTTCTGTTGAATCTGGTATGAAATTTTAACATATAGTTTCAAATGGGATTCTCTAGCTTTAGGTGAGATAGTAATCACTGAAATATTGCTTCTTGGACTTATTTTTGTAAATGCTTTCTTCTCCTTGCTAAATAGCTAGAGGGTGATATTTAAATCTGATTTTATTGTTAGCAGGACCTGCAAACAATACATGATTTAAAAATGATTCAATATCAAGCAGTACAATGGTGCAGAAAATTCCGATTAATATTATTGCAGAGAATTCAAGGGTTTCACTCATTTTATTTTTTTTAACTATCTCCAGCTTTACTTTTCTTAATATTCTCCCTGGCCAGATTTGGGTGATTTTAGCATACTGTAATTGTTATATTAATTTTTAGTTTATTCAAGTGGTTGCCTGTCATAACAATAAGAACTTCTCATCAATTATCCTTAGAAGTGAGACTTCCTCTTGCTTTTTGGTGTGTAAATATGTGATTTAAATAGATGTTTACGAGATTGCCCTGTAATCTCCTTTTGGAAATCTTATCAGAAAAGATACATATTTTCAAGAGGATTTGTTGTTTAGGTCTAGAATACAGAATCCAGTTTGAACATTGATGATTTATTTTCAGTATTTTGAACAAATCTGCATTTGACAGGTATGGAAAGCAAGAATGTATCCCATGGTTTGAGTTTTGTTGTGCAAATATACTTGTGTTATTGAACTGCAAGTCATCCTTCATCAGTGACTGAAACAAAAGCCAAGGGAAAAAACAACTTGAAAGGAAAGATGAAGGATCAAACTGCAGCTGCTTTGATTATTTTGACTGGAGATGTCAGACTGTTGAAGCGAGAGGAAAGATGCGCCTGCTGCTTTTTGGCTCTATCCATTTGACCAATTACTTAAAAATGAATTTTAAAAAGTTTTTGGATTCTAATATTTCAGGTAAAACATGTGAACACAAAGCCCCTGGGGTTACTCTGTGTCCCTATCACCTCTGTGTGTCATAAGAGAAACACTTCCTCGCTGAAGTGAAAATGAGGAGTACTGGGAGCCTGCCATCTTATATATCAGCTGTGCAGATTGCTTTTAATAATCAGCAGTAATAAATGGCAGGAATTGGAAAGGAAAATCTATTTCTGCCTTTCAGAAGCAGTCAGATTACAGATGAATGTATCCTTCCCAGAGGAGCTATAAGGGAATGTACTACATTTATCCTAGCTCTCTCATTACTTCGACCCTTTTATTCCCTTTTTGCAATGAGGCATGTGATTCACTCACAAAACACACATTTCCTGCATTCTGCCCTGGTGTTTCCTGGTATTTTAATCCCATTGAGATATAACACTGGCCCACCATGGAAGTGCTCAACTGTGCTGCCTTTACAGTAGCCTTGGCATGTTCATTGGACCTCGTCTGCTGGGCTTGAGCATGAGCCTGGCTCATACAGCTGCCTTCCAGGGCTTGAGCTGCCTTTTGCAGGCACAGGGATGTGGCATTTCCTGACAGGAACATGAGGAGGAGTGTTTTCTGCACCTGTCCCCACTCAGCTGGCAGTGACCTGAGGGACCCTGAAAATTCCAGCAGCCTGTGCCAAAGGAGATGGGTGCTTTCCTCTGGTGAGGTGAAGGAAGACACAGCTGTGCTGGTGTACATGGCTGTATACATGTGAACTCTAATGAAACCCTTACTTTTCCCTCAGAAAGGAAGAGGTTCCTTACTCCTAGATGTAAACTCAGCATAAAATTGCCAGGTTAAATCACCCAGTGTATGCATATCCGCCCTGTTTTGCCTTCCAGAGCAAGAGCTTGTCTTGGCATTATGCTCAGTGCTGGGTAAAATCTCCGAGGGAAGCTCTCAGTCCAGGAGCTTCTCTTGGAAGCCCATGATTACAGTAGAGGCCTGAAGACAAGGGGAGGTTAGGAAAGGATAAAGGGGCTAAAGTGGAAAGGAATTTGGAATTTTGGAAAGGAATGGATTGACTGACACAATCTGCTCTCAATCTCTCCGCTTGAAGAAAATCCAGCTGGGAGGAAAAGCTGGTCTTGATTTGGCTTCTTGAGCAGGTTTGAAAGATTCAACTTCTGCCTTGTATTTCTCAGACTTGACAGTATTTCTCTCGCACCCTTTGACTGTGCTGTCTCTCTCTGGCAGCACAGTTTCATGACAGTGACTTTGCTCAAAGCATTGTTTTGAGATGTTTCCCTCTGTGCTGCTCAGTTCATTTGTTTCAGGAGATTTATTTTGAAGCCAGCTTAGTCAGGCCCAGTGTGTGCATGGCAGCAGTGCTGTGGTATGGGGAGTGCTCCAAACCACAAAGGTGGAAAAGTGAATGTACCCTCTTCAGCTGAGAAATCCACCGAGTCCTGTATGAGCTGGGATCTTGCTCTTAACCTCCTCCTGGTCATGGTTTCTGATACAGCAGCACTTGCTGTTGGGTGTTTGTTTACCAGTTGGCAGTGAATTGATTACTTTTAAGGACTTTCCTTCAGAAGCTGTCTGATGTGAGCAGGGATATGGCTACACACTTGCTGCTAAATTACAGGAAAATGGGCAAGACATAAAAGGTCATAAAGCAATGTATCTGCTTTATCTGCTTCATTCTGTCATGGATGGACAAGGTCTGATCTTGGTCTCAAAAATTACATTTCAGTGTTTCTTCCTGAATGCCCTTGCAAACCCAGTAGAAAATTTGTCTAATGGAGTCTGGTGGATAGTTGTGTTCCAACAGTCAGAAGTAAAACTACCTTTTCTCCTTAAACTTCAGTGTATGTTGCAGCAATTTCACTCTATTCATGAGCTATAGGCTCTCTGCTGTTACTGCAGGACTGTTGCACACCAGGACAGGAATGAAGATAACCATAATTCAACAGCTGGAACACATAATATAGATACCATCCTGCATGCATCTTTCATGTCATCACAAAGACAGTTGTAATGGCTTTTTCTGAATTTCGTTCACACTGGGTTCTTGAAGCTATGTTCATTAATTCTAGACACCATGAATGTCTGCTCTTGAAGTCTCCCTGGGTGTTTTAATGCTGACTTGAAGTTCTCACCACAGTGATCTGTTGACATGAAAGATCCCCCACGCTACATGTAATAAACCATACCCACTCCTTTATGAGAGTCTGGAACTGGGGAGATGAAAGACCATTAAATAGGCTATAACTTTATCTTGTTCTTTGATGTTTATATGAAACTACAATTCATCATATTTGTATCAGTATAAATTTTGTTGTCAACAAAGAAACACTTCTTTTAAAAAAACTATAAAAAAATTGATGCAAAACTGATACTGTCAAGTTTCTTATGTATCTATACAAACCAAAATAACTTCAAGTTCTAAATTCATTTATTTGAAGTGATACATAAAGCGTGTATTTGTTTTGTGAGATAGCTCATTTAGGTGCTCGTACAGAGTATTCAAGGTCAGTACTGCTCTGATGTCTGTTCAGATTCTGTTTATCCTTATAGCATCAAGCTCTAGACATAATGAAAGAGTATTAGTTAGTTAGAATTTAATTCTTAAAAAAAAAAGAGAAAAACAAGTGGCGCTTTTCATCAGTAGGCTCATCTCTTTTCCTTAATTTCTGTAAACCACAGGTAACACAGGAACCTCCATGTCATAACCCACAAACATTTTTCTTCCCTGTTAAAACTATTTGTTTTGTTTGGAATAGTTTAAGTAAAAGTGAATGATAGCAAGTGACAAAATGCACATAAGGATTTATGTGGTATTAATACAGCTGGAAAAAAATTCATGTACTGATCCATCTTCCAAATTAGGGCTAAGAAATTTCTAAGCATTTGAGAGATATATGGGAGACCCAGGTTGGATATCATTCTTATTGATTTATATCAAGGAATTAAGTTAGTTTCTTTTGCTCCAGGTTTTTTTTCCAGTGTTCTTACGGAGCCAACCTGAAAGTTGAGATGGCGATAAAAAAAGGTCTTACCAAGTCAGTTAAATCTGGTAGCACGCTTTTTTCAGTGAAAGAACTCTGAATGGAAATAGGTGATAATGTAATATTTTGGGATAGTTCAGAACATTTGAATTTAAGTTTTAAATTAAGCAGCTAATGAGGCTCTAAGAGCACACATTTATATTGTTCAAGAAATAGAAATATTATTGATCATTCTGGTCAAATGTATTGATTTTCAGAGAGTCAAAATATGTTTTTTGTAGAGTTTTTTCAAATTTTTGCAGAATTCAAAATGTTAAAAAAAAAATTTTTACTTTTCATTATTGTAGATTTTTGCTTAAATAAACTCCTTATTTTCTAATAGCTTTTTCAGTACATTCAGTATTTTTGTGACTTTAATTCTTCACATTTTATATATAAAGATTGAGATTTTTAGTGAAGTACGAGGTCTTTGATACAGTAAAAGGAAGATAAACTGTTGAAGACTCAGCAAATTTTTTTTTTAATTTCTTTTAGCAAGCATTGAGTAGCTGCTGTGTGTTGCTTTAGCTTCTTTGAGGACAGAAACAGCTTTAGCAAATGTTGGGCCCTGTGTGAAATCAGTATCTAGTATGCATGTGAGAGAAACCTTTTGCAGAGGTGGGGGACGCACATGTTCTTGCATAACACTGTCAAATTTAGCAGTCAGTTGAATAACACCCAAAGAAATCTCATGCGTGGAGAGCAAGACTTCTCTAATTAGCTGTATAAGGCCAAATGATGGGTGCTAAACACTGAATTACAGCAGTACAAGTCTCTGCTGTAATGCTTCCACCACTGTCCTATGTAAGGAACTGCTGGGTGTGGTGGTCAGTGGTGTTACAGAAAACATAGTTAAAAGCATCGTAGTAAACCACTGCTTGTGGTTCATGGCACATTGTCTGAGGCACTCTGTATTTGCAGAAAGTTATTTCATTTTGGAAGAGGGAAGAGAGAATAAAATCTCTCAAATCTTCTTTAAATATTCTGCAGATGCAGAATCCTTTTGATTCTTCTTCTGGTCCTTTTGTTCACTTCTGAATCCCAGCACACGCTTCCTCAGTGTGGCCCCTCTGGAATGGCCAACAGAAGCTTTAACACCAGATTCTCCTCCAGTCTGCTTTTAGAGGTAGCAAACATTTAAATTGCTTCCACTCCCTGACCAGTAGCTCAAACATTTCACATCCTTGCTAAAAGCCAGCTCAGACTGGCATGGAAAGTGAATGGTGCTGAGCCTCACAATGGCACTGTCTTGCTCCCAATGTCTGCTTTGAGACCTGGTTGCAGCCCCATTAAAGGGTGAATTTCTTGGATCAGCTTCATTACAAACCAAGATCCAATAGATCTGTTTAGTAATAAATACACCACATTTAAATTACTAATTCCTCTCAGGATCAGATTAGATAAGTATATTTTAATGTCATTCTAGAACTTAAGAGAAAAATAAAAGTGTTATATATTAAATAGACCCTAAATCACTCCTACTTCTCTTAAGCTGAGAGGAGGTAGGCTGCATATGCAGAAACCCAGTTTTGAGTAACATTTTCTTTACTGTTGAATCTTTAAATTGAAATATGAATTCTGTATACAAGTCTTGGCTTAGTCATTATATTTAGCCTAGTTAAAGTAGAAGTTAACAGATAGGCCTTTAAAATTTTTTTAAAATTACTCTGATCTGTTCAGAATGTCTATCAAGGCAGGCACTTATTACATGTATAATGTTTGTATGCAAATAGGAGATGCAGGTAAAGAAATGAGCCTGCACTGACTGTGAAAGAAGTCTGTTTGTTTGTAAGTAGGCTGCAGCAAATTTCTGCATGTTAAATAGTGAAAGAAATTCTTTCAACTTTAACTCAAAATGTAGTCCATGAAGCTAAGTGCTTTTATCCCACAGTTACTTGAAGAAAGACATGAGTCATCAACTAAATAAAGTTTACATTTTAAAAAGTAACATATTCCAATATTCCAAATATACTGTATTTAAACATGTTTCTAAGCAGAATTCATTTACAGTTATTTTTGTTTTCTGTTGGACTACACTAATCGGTTAATGATGTAAAAATTAACAGTTTACTATAGATGAATACTGTGATCCAGGTCTCCTGCTGGACTAGCTATTATGTGATTGCATAGTGAGAATGTTGGCTGAAAGGAATTGAAAATATACATAAAGCAATGTCTGAAGGCCATTCTGAATTAGGGCTCAATTTCATTATTAAAATACCCTTGAGAGTACATTGTTAAAGACTTCAGCTTCACTTCATAAATAATGAGTACATGACATCTGATCCAGGGCCATTCATCTCACCTCTTTATTTCTCATAAAGATACATTTTAGGGTGGATCTCTACTTTATATTTAGATGTGAGTTGACCAGTCCTTATTTCCTGAAATGCAAGGTTTGTCTGTATTTTATTAGAACAGAGGATTGCATCCAAATCAACATCAAATCAGTGCAGGACAACTACAACAGCTCTGTTTGATGCTAGTTTTACCCTCATTTTCTCAATATCTCTGTATATTTTACCTGGCATCTTACTCTCTTCTGATTTCTAATTCTTTCTTTTCCCCTTTTCCTCAGTTTCTCCTTGTTAGTCCTGATGATGAGGTGTCCAGTCCCTGGGCAAGCTGCCCCTTTCCTTCCTGCTTGGCTGGAGCATCTCTGCAGGCAGATAGTAGTACAGGGGATGAGGAGGGGCTGGGAGCTGCTGCCTGTCCTGTGGGAAGATGAGGCACCAGTGTCACAGTACGAAACTGGCATTCCTGGAAATCTGGAAAGTTTCCTCTTGTTTAAAGAGGAAAGAGGAAATTATAAGGGGAAGGCTGAGACCTGCTTTGCAGAAATTCCTTCATCACCAGTAGCTGGCTCCTCAGCTGTGGAAATAAAACCAACTGTGTAGACAGCACACATCATCTATCCTTCATTGTCTAATCTAGTTGCTGGTGTCTTTCTCAACTGTCTTCATTCATGTCTTTGCCAAGAAATTAGCTAGTTGAGTAAAATTCTCAGTTCTAGAATTAAAATGTCTTGAGAGAGAGCAGGAACTTTCTTCTTTTTACCAGCAGTGAGAAAAAGGATTGTTAAATGTGTGAATTCTTTCCAAATGCACACTTGTATGATTTTCTTACAGTTCTTTGGCGGTTTGGTTTCTTGTGTTCCCATCAGGAATAGAGCATTTAATCCCTGCCATTTCCTTTTTAGTATTTTGGTTATTTTGGGGGTTTTTGGCAGTTAGTTGGCTTTTTAAATAATCTTAAAATGTGTCAGACATTTTTCCTCTCCTAGAAAATAATCACTAGTCCTCAGAATGAGAGCAGTATTGTTGTTACTGCTTGGTTCCATGTTTCTTTGTTTGTTGGCTTCCTTCATGTTGAAATGTTGAAACTTTTCTTCCTGTCCAGTTTGTGTGTTGTGATTACAAAGACTGTGAAGTATGTGCAGTGTTGGGAAATGCAGTAGTCTGGTCCATTAAGTGTCTATCAAATAGAATAGGACATCTCTGTAGCTGATACATCTTTAATTACTCTGTTCTATTTGTCTGATGGAAAAGCACAGGCAGGTTGACACTTCTAAGATTAAAAGTGTGGTTTCCCATTACAAATAATGCTGTCACATTCATCTCTGTTGCATTTGCTTTCCTCACAGTCAGTTTCCCTTGTTGAGCTTCCTTTGCTTATGTTTGTTTAAGACAGAGGAACACTGGCAGGCTTTCCATAGAAAAGAAGGTGCAGTAGTTGCAAATCCAGTGGAACATGAGGTATTAAACTGTTCGTGCATGGAGCATATTTTTATAGATAATCTTTTCAAGATCACTGAGTAACATTGAGAAATGCTTCGTGTTTTCATGGCCTATTTAGTTAGATCTCTGAGTTTCCAAAGGTATTGCTTTCCTTCACTCTAACCACCAAATATGTTCTGCAAGCTCACATGGTGGTTGGCACCAGGTTGCAGATCAGGAGCGCCCTGAAAGGATTATTCACTCTTCTGTGGTGGAGACTTTGCAGACATCAGTTTTGGAGGGACTCTGATTTTATAGCCCTCAGCATTATACAAGGAAAGGATAGAGACAGAGATGATATTTGCCTCTTGAATTCTGGATGTGGCTCTAACGTTATTCTTCTGTTTGGGAACATTTGGTACTTTCAAAGGCTAAAACCAGCTCTTGGCAGCGTAAAACTAAACAATATTTAACCCCAAAGATTCCTCTTATCCTTTTCCTTACCAGATGCGTGAGCATGCAAAGGAGAGAAAAAATCAATGTCTAAATCTGATTTATATGATTTATAGTCCTTCATAAGCAGAATTTTTTGCAAATTTTGCCTTATGGTGTTGCTTAGTTTGTAAATTAGGGAGACCAAGGAGAAGGTTATCTGCAGCGTCAGCTTGGAAAAAATCAGCATTTCAAACTTAATTGTTATAAAAGAAAACAAAATACAGCTTAAGTGACATAGGAATGGTTGTGTCTGTCCCTGGTGCATCAGGTGTATTTTTGCATTTATAGTATGCTTTAAAAAAGTATAATAAATGGGATTTTTAATAATTAGCCCACATTTCTACAAATAATTTTTTTATCTATTCAACAGAAAAACATAAGTATAACCTCAGCAAACTTTGTTTTTTGTTTATTTATTAATTCTAATCATAAAAAAGTTAACATATTTGTGATTTTCGAAAAGAGTGGAATGAAGGTAGGAGAAATATGATACTGAAGATATTTGGTTGGATGCTCCTTTGACATTTTTGAAGTAAAAATTTGAATGATGCAGACAAGGACCATGATTAAATGCTGTCCATTCATCCAGCTAAGTGGTTTGGGGTTTTTTTTGTTTGTTTGTTTTTGGTGGGGGTTTTTTTGTGGGTTGTTGTTGTTGTTGTTTTGTTGTTTTGTTTTGTTGTGGGTTTTTCTGGGTTTTTTTGTGGGGCGGGGTTTATATTTTTGCATTTTTTTGAGGAGGGAAAAACCTTTGAGCTTTTTCTGTTGTAATCATTAGGGAAAATGAGCCAAATTCTACGTTTGGCTTATAAACACCAGTGTGTTTGATTTGAGAAGATTAAAGTCTTGGGAGAAGTTTTGTTGAATCATTACCAGGTTTTAACTCATAAAAGGAATGGACAAAAGCAAACACTTTATATGGAAAGCCAGGAACTTGTTGTTAGTTTAATCAAAGAACTATTGTTATTCCAAGTTCAGTGTTTCAGTTAAAAGGATATGCACACAAGCTTTCTGATATTTTCCTTTTTTTATGTCTGCACCACTGGGTCCTAAGGTCAGTGGCAGTTGTTGTGATTAGGGCGGGGCTTCAGGGAGTCATCACAGCATCCTCACTGGTGGTTTCTTCCTCTTCCATATGAGATCCGTCATGAATTGTTCTTACCTGTTTGTCAGCAAGCTTTGAGGCTTGCACTGGACTTTAATTCTCCATTACAACTACTGCTGCTGAGTGTGGTGGGCTTTATCTGTGCTATTAAGAGTTCTTTGTTCTCTTTCAATCCTCTAACACTCTTTTTACACAGTGCCTGAATTGGGCTTTTTTAATGACCGGTCTTAGAACACTATGCAGGTTGTTTTTAGCCCTGGGGCCCTTTATTGTAGGAACACAGAGAGTCCAGTCCACATATTATTTGTTATTCCTGATTAGTTGCAGAAATGTATCCAGCAGATGTTACACAACACAGTTGTACAGAGCTAAGCAAAAGGTAAAGCCAGTTACTGGGATTTAGATAATTTCTGATAGGAGCAAGTCTCCCAGCAGGGAAGCACAAGACCCTCGGATCTGTGGTGTTAATTTAATGACATTGTGGCCTTTCACAAGAAATAGTGGCACTTTATTTCTTTGTCTCCAAGGCCTGCAGGATGTTGTTTATATGCTCCTTCGTTTGCAGTTGGCACTTGCATCTTTTCGTATGAGCCTTTGAAAGAAATTTTGCAGAGATACCAGAGAGGCATCATGACAGCACTGAGGGCTGAGGGGCTGGGCAGACTTTTACTCAGTTAATACTCACACTGGAGAAGAGATAGAGGGTGTGGTGAGAGTCCTTTGAGAGAGACTGAGAAAACCCCAAAGAAATTTAAAAAACAAAAATTGAGGAGATCTGAGAAGCACAGTTTGTGATGAAGTGACAATGAAGGGATTGAAATAAATGGGGGGAAAAGATCAGTAAATGCTATTTTCCCAGTTGCAGACGTCAAGGAGTCACAAGATTAACACCAAAATATTATTTTTTAAGTGTGCTCCCAGGTTTCTGAGCCTTAAGACAACATTTAAAAAATATTTTCAAGACTTCTTTCACATTTGTAGTGATTAGAATATAAGCCTTGTGTTTTTTTGTTTTTTTTTTTTTAATGACAGTTTTTATTGTAACTAAATCATAAAATTTTAAGATCATGGACTTAAAGAGTAAGAAGCAAATAATCCAAGATTTAAAAATTATGCATGTTGGCTACACTACTTGCTTGCTTTCATAAAGTCATTGACTGATGGGGAGGGGAGAAAAGTGAGTGTGCCTTGTTGTTTCACCTTTGAAAACTGCCTCCTAGTGCATGTGGCCATCTGTGCACCTCTGTTTCTACATTTCAAATCTTTTCTGAATATCTCCAACAAGTAACTTAGATACTCCAGCACATTACTGCCTTCATGGTCTCAAAGTTTCTGGGAATTAATGGAAGCAGGGACAACAGGTGAAATGTGCTTAGGTACATTTACAAAGTTGCTGGTATCTATTTCAAATTTTTTTGTGGCGAAAACTATACAGACCCTCATTTTTATTGATTTTTTTTCTTTCTGAAGTTAAAAAATCATTTTGTATCTCTGAAAACATTCTAGTATATGTCTTTAAAAGAAGCAAATGCCTGGAAAGGAGACTTCCATTTATCAAGAAGAAAATGAAAATGAGTTTTGAGTTTGCTCTGTAGTTGGGAGTTTGCTCTCCAGTTGTGAACAGCTTTAGCACTGTCTGTCCAGAAATTTCTGCAAAATTTGTATGAAAAGGCTTACAGAAAAGCCATATAGCATATAGATTTAGTCACTGCTGTCAAATTTCTATATTTAATCAAGAGGTATTATAGAAATACTCCTTTTAAAGTAGTAACAGTGTCACATGAGGATTATCTCAGAGGACTGTTTGTATCTCTTATGGTTATGACCTAAATTATCTATATTTAGAGCACCTCACAGATCTGAATACCTGTGACTTCACATTTTGTACTGTGAACTTCAAGGTTTAGTCAGTCATGAATGCATGCAGGTAGCAATATAAGCTTCTTTATTTTGGCCTTTTGGATTTGTGCAACATTTTTCCATGGTAAAGTGCTCCCATTTTTTAAGCTGGTTACACATCAGAGAAGTACAAAGAAAAAGCTCTTTGCCATGGTCTCAGTCTATTCATGCTCACATGCATTATTTTTGTAGGAATTTACTGTGCTGGTAATTTTGTATTTTTAAAGAAGAGGGTTACCATATTCTCCTTGAAATTACAGGATTTCTGTCTTGCCAACTTCTTGTTTGAGACTGGTTCTTCAATGTGATATTTTTGCACTTGGAAGTTATATATGTGATTTCTTAATTACCCTTTGTGATGCTTGGTCATTTTTTCTGCCCAGGACTAATGTCAAATGAAAGGCAATTTATGATTATTGCATTAAAGTAATGGCCTTCATAATTGATAGGTTTATCATATTATTTGCAAAGGTTACTAATGGAAATAACAGCATTGAATGGAGGACAGTAACCCTGCTAAATAGGAATTGATCATATACTCATATACTTGGATAGCTAATTTAAATTCAAGAATCTTGTATTAAATGCAAAATTGTTACTGGTAAATTAATGCAATAAAAAAAAGAGGCTTTTTATGTTTTGAGCACTCTCATTTCATTATCCCATCTTTAGAAAGCATATTTTTGTTTTGAATTAGAAATAGCTATTATTTCAAAGCAGCTGGTTTATCACACTTTGAAAACAGTCAATTATTTATGTTCTCCTGTCACAAGAGTACCTTAGAGAATACTATTGGTTTTTACCCTATCGATTATTGTACGTTAATGAACTGTGCTTCCAGTTGTGCTGGAACTTTCTCATGGATATAGAAATTGTCTCTCAGGTTGTCTCAGGGGCAAAATTGAGTATTTGACTCCTTACAGGTTTAGATAAAACTACTACAAGGGACTGAGAAAATTAATATTCTCTGAAATACAATAATTACTGAAAGTGATTGTTATTATTACTTCCTATGTAACTTAAGTGATTCTTACACTTTTCTAAAAGTAATTTGCTAATAATTTGATTCAAACCTATGACTTTCTAATCCAAATCAGCTTTTAAGCATCACTGGGGACAAGAAGTCTGCAACTTTTGATCAGTACAGTTTAGTTACAATTTGGAACAAGTAAACAAAATAATAATTTAGAGTCTGTTGCACAATTTAACTTTTTATGTTAGAAAGAGAAAATTTGTAATAGAAAATTGGTCAAAAAGCAGGGCAGGAAGGCTGGAGATCTGTCATTCATGGACTGCTTACACAATCAGTGGATTTCTTTCCCTTAGCCTGCTTTCATCATCAGCCTTTCCCACACCATAACCAAGGCTGGGAAGCAGCATTTCTCCACACAGTTTTAGTGGAAATATCTGCTTAGTCTTAACCCTAAACTGTCTTGTTGAGTAAGATCCTGCATAGTAATTTCTTAAATAATTCAATAATGCACATACTCCGTGTTCAATTTTGTATTTTAGCTGAATTATGCAGGAGGGTGGGTTGTTTTGTGCCTGAGCAGAGGCAGGAGCAGGCTCAGCCTCCCTGGGGACAGGACAGCAGAGGAGCACCAACAGCCACCCCGTCCCTTGGGGCAGAAGCTGCCTGTGCCCCAGGGAGCTGGGCTTCCTCCTTCCTCACCTTGCCATGTCATTATTAATGAACTCCATTAAGTTCAATAAGGATTCAGCGTCTTGAGTTTTGGTCAACACTAATACCATTACAGAAGTTCTTCAGGTTTTTTTGCAACTCTTACTTGTGTTTTTCACTTAAGTGTTGTCAAGGTGTGCTGTGCTGTTGATTCTTCCTTGGACATGCATGTGGAAAATGGCCATGCTTTGATACACTTTAAAAGGAAGGGTTTGTCAGATATTACCTTACTTAAAGGTTGATGTAAAACCAAGACTGATCCTGCTCATTTTAACTTACCAGGGAGTCACGTTAACTTCTGAGTTAGCTGAGCAATCTGATTTCTCTAAGGTTGTGTGATGTTGGCAGGATGTCCCAACACTGCAGTCATTAAATACTAGCTCAAAAAGTGCTATTAACTTCCATCTTCTCCGAAACCAGGGAGCCAGGAGGGAGCAGGGATATGATACTGAATGGAGAGCAGCAATCAGTGAGAGCACTGCAGTGGTCAGTGAGATTTCTGAGGAGCAGGACTGCCAGAGAGGACAGCCAGGTTGGAACGGCTGAAATTGGCCTGGACAGTGGAGAGGGATTGTGATTTTCCCTGTACAGCCTGTTAGCAAGGGGAGCAACAGAGGTTCTGGCTGCAGCTTTGCCCAGACCTGGAGGAATGGGGTTAGCACAGTGAAATCCAGGAGCCTGTTGGGAACTTCTCTAAACAGCAAGAAAGGTCTGTGAGGGCCAAGAGAATGCCTGTAGTTAAAGCTGGAGAGATCCTGGGTGTCCTGGAGGAAAGAGGGAAGGTATTCTGGGTGAAGGGCTGCAGTAGTCTTTTCAAGCACAAGAACTAGTGAAGCTTATAGGAGTGGCAGATCTGAACTGGCATGTCTTCATTGCCACCTTCATTTCTGTCCTCTGGCTGGGAGCACAGTAACCCTGTATCGTAAGTTGCCTGTAAAGGTGACAGAAAAATTGCTCCTCTTTTGTTGCACATGTTAATAAAAATTGAGTACTGGCATGTTAAGATACTGTAGTATTTTGTGTTCAAAGTATACCCTTTATCCTGTACCTCAGAGACTTGAATTACTTGTGAATGTTCTCATTTTCCTCTGTATATAAAGGAAAAGGTAGCAATTTCTAAGCCTATGAAACTTTTAGTCCTTTCCTTCATATGCATTGCCCATTTACAGAAATGCCAGGTCTGGCTTAATATGAGAGTTTACTTTCCTGACCTTTTGGCCTTTTTCTATTCTTGGCACTGGGTATAAGTTGTTGTTTTGTTTTTTTTAAAAAATGAGCTGATTTTTTTTTTTCTTTAAAGTCAGACATTGATATCTTGGATTTCATTTAACCGGTTACTTATGTGTAAGATAAAGACGGAAGAAGAAAACAACGGATCTATGCCACTGTGATCTAATAAACAAGTTCATTTATAATTTGAAAAAAAAATCTTAAAATGAAAGGTAAAATATTCACAATACTTGAAACAGTTCATGAAATGCTGATGGGAGAGAAATGACAAGGCCAGGGAATCTAACGGTTTGTGAGGTTGTGGGAAGCGAAAGCTAGTCAGCTACCATTACCCTTTGGTTGACCACTTTGATATGGTGAACAAAAAGGTTAAAGGTTTCGTGTTGTTTGCTTCTTCCCTTTTCCTTCTGGGAACAGTTGCATCCCTTTTCTTGGCTGGATCAGCAGTAATGTCCTGACCTCATGAGGCATTTTCCCAGGAATTAAAGTCCCCTCCCTCTGTTCCCTGCCCTTCTGTGTCCCATGGGATGGTGCTTCTCTCAGCAGGCTCACTAAATACCCCCGTCAGAGAAGGAGGATGTGTCTTCCAAGGACTTTTCACTGGGGTGGTAGGATTTTCCCTTTCCAGAGAAGACATAGTATTTATGATAAAGGATCTTCTGGGTGCTTTTCTCTGCTATGCTTTTAAAAGCAATAAGCTTTTCGTAAGCCTCTCAGGGGTTACTGGGTCAGCCATGGCTTCTGCTTCCCGAGGAATTCATTGGTTGGAGTTGATGCTAACAGTTCCAATCTGGTATAAAGTACTAAGCCAGCGAAAGGCATTGAGCTCGTCACTGCTTGAAACAGGGCAGAAAAACACTTTCGTAGGTAGCTTGAAAGAAAACAGCTTTTTCACAGAATGTCTTTACATTACCTCTTGTAAGTTTAATGTTTAACTAAATTTTATATTTAGGATAAAAAATGTAGTTTGTAGACTCTGGATCTTTTTCCACACTGAACTCCACTTTGTTGAAGCTGTTGTGTTACTGGACTACCACAAAGTTCTCCAGTGCTACTATTAAATACTGGTTTTATGATGTGACTTTGCCTTTCTGTTGATTGTGAAGTGTGGCGACATTTGTGTTTTGGTTGCTCTGTTTACACATTTGCTTTTATCTGCTCACCTGTCACCACAAAATTCAAGAGTTCTTGCTATTAATATTAGTCTTCTCCTCCCTCTATGGAATGGTAAAGTAAAAGACTGAAAGCTTTGTGGGTGCAGAGGTTATGCTGTGTAGGAAAACTACTTGGATGAGCACCAAGCACAGTTGTGGGCAACCAGTGTAAAAGTCTCACACTTTTCCTTTGGTTTACTGCTTTTCCATAGTTCCAGTGGTTCTGAAGGTTGGAGCAAAGAAAAGTACAATCTCAGAGTAAAGATCATTGTAAACAAACACCCTGCTGTTCTTTCTGAAATCAGAAATGGCCAGTTTGATCCTGTGCAGAAAAGAAAAGAAAAAAGGAAAAACTTTGAGCAAATAACACTGGTTCTGGTAAATTATAAGGGTTTGGGCTTTGGGGGATTTATGAGAACATTAAGTTACATGGCCAGAACACATTATACTGAGCTGGACTGTAAAAAAGGGGGAATACTTCCAACTTAAACTCTATTCATAACTTTTGCCTCTGACTTGTTGCGTAAAATGAGGATAAATAAAAGGAATTAATTTACAGTTGTAACTGATGAGAAAAGTTCATTGATGTTTGTTTTGTACCTCCAATCACAAAAATGGAAACAGCTGGAAAAGATAGAGTTTATACTGGAATTTTTAAAAAATTATTTCTTTCTTTTTAGTGTTACTCAAGAAAAACCCCCAAATCAATATACAGGGTGACAGAGTTGCTGCCTGAGTAGCAGGTCACTGCTTCTGTCCTAGCAGTGTAGCCAGGGCCAGCCCTGCCATCTAGGGCTGTGTTTGCCTGGGTTCCTGTGTTTGATGGCACCTGGCTGCAGTGCTGTGGCCAGGGAGGATGAAGGCATGACAGAAATGTCTAACTGAGGCCAGGCTATTCTCCATCAAAATGCCTCAGCTGCTTTGGAAGCTCCATTTCACTGTGACACTGAGGTTTTTTTAAGATTCTGCTTGCTTCCCAGATTTCCCCTTCTCTCTGTGGCCCCTGGGTCTATCATACACACATTTTAGTGAGGGCTGCCAAGCAACATAGAACATGAACAGTTTTGCACTTTGGATATACTTGTGACCTTCCTTTGTTGCTTGGCACAGCATTTGAAGGCAATGGGGAGAAGCACAGATGAAAAAGGAGGTGGGGAAATTAATTTTAAAATATATTTTGAGCAATAGAGTCTGTCCTTACTTTGCTGCTGTGTTTTTGCCAGCTGGAGAGGGCTGTGTAGTAATCATGTCAGAGTTAAAGCTAAAGGCCAGATCTGGCTTCTACCAATTTTCTCCCTGAGCAGGACTGAGAGGCAGGGCAGTACCAGTTCATGTGTTGGGGCGGCTTCCAGTGACTCAGCAAACTCAGTCAGCTCAAAGTCTGCTCAAAGACAAGTGACAGGACAGCATCCCACCAATTTCTCTCCTAACACACCCTTTCACACCTTAGGCTGTCTCGCTCCTCTCTTCTTTGCCTTTTTATTTATTTATTTTTCCTCTGTGACAGTTTTTTCAGTCTTCAGGGTGTTTTAAATGCCACATTTCTAAAGGATGTAAAAAGCTTTTTATGAGTTCTAACACTTCTCTGTCTGCCCTATGGAGGCCAAGTCATCATTACCTGAACCTCTGTGTTATCTTCCCCGCAGCAGATAATCCTGAAAAAAATGCCCTCTGAAATCCCACCCTTTCCACCTCTCTTGGCCTGTTCCCTGCCTGCTTCAAGAGAGTGTGGGTGTTAAGGCCACTGCACATCCTGGTAGCTTTAGGATTGGGACCAGCCTAGTAGTAGCTCATACCTGATGCTTTTCTTTCGGTGCTTTAGGTTTTGAGGCTTGACTCTGGGGGCAAGTCTGAATACCCATGTTAACTCCTTGGTAATGTCCTTTGGGCTCAGCAGTCCAGGATGTTTTGCTAGGCAGCCCCCTTAGATCCTGTGAGGGATATGGGCCACTTTTCTGCACTTTCTGTGTCTCAGTAGGTTGCTGCCTGATCTGACCTACCACAGGTGGCTTCTGCTCTGAGTAGTCTTTAAGGCTTGTTTTCTGCCCAATGACTCAGTAACTTGTTCAGTTGAAATAAACCCCACCTTGTTTCTTTTAGGATCCAAGAAAAAGAAATCTTTTCTTCTGTCACTCTGTGTCTAGTCTTTTTTTTTTTTTTTCTTTGTATGCTTCTCTCTGTTCCTACATCACTGTAAGATGACAATGAGTGCTTGTAGGAATTTTTTATATCTAGCACTTAGACGCCACAGTCATGAAAACATGAGAAGTTCATTGAGTACCAGAAAAGGGTGATTAACTAATCCAAAGTGTATGTGTATAGAGCTTGCTTGCTTTGGGGACAAAAGGTAGATAAAAAGTAGTTCATTAGAACTACTCAGTTAGTAGAAAACAATATTATGAGATATGCAAGAGAGGAGATTTACTGTGCTCTTGACTGCATGATGTACAGCATGAGTTTGACCAAGTGAAAGCAGTGAATCTGAGGGAGAGTTTGAATATTTTGTGAATGTGAAGTTCTGGTGTCCATTGTCCTGTGGTTGATCCTTCCTTCCTTCCTTCCTTCCTTCCTTCCTTCCTTCCTTCCTTCCATTANCTTTCTGTCTAGAATCTTCTAGTTTCTATAGTTTCCTTCCTTCCTTCCTTCCTTCCTTCCTTCCTTCCTTCCTTCCTTCCATTAAATGATCACACTTTTGACACAGTAGGTGGCAAAGGCTGGAGATAAAGTCTAAAATTAAAAGAGTTTAGTAATGTTTGACATATTTTTTTAAAATAAACTTACGTAAATGTGAAAAAGTTCAGAGAATAAAATTAAGACTTAAAGATATTTCAAGGCATTCCCAAGAAGTCTGTTCTTCTACACACTTTATAGGTATTTGCATATCTTTTTCTTGCAAGCTCTGAAAGTTAGAAAGTAAGTAATTTTCTTTGTTCTGCCTACCATTTTCTATACCTCCCATCATCATTGCTGCTCCTGGCCAAACTGTTACTCTTCTTCCTTCAACCTTGTCTTGAAGTGGTGTGCTCAAGACAGTGCAGCAGTGCTGCATGAGGCCCCAGACCCTCTCAGACTGATTTGGGCCATTTGGCCTGTATTCTTGCCTGGTCATCTTCCATGGGGCACCGACTTTCACATGTTTGATGGTCATTCCTAATTGAGATCCAGTTCATAAATCCTGTCATCAGAACAGCCATTGAGTCAGGTAAGTGTTTCTTTCATACAGAGTTGATGAGTGTCTGGCCATTTACATCTGTCCTGATAAATTGTGCTCTGTTTTTTTCATTTAGTTCATTCTTTCAGTTTAGGAATATATAATTTTATGTTGATTTTTCCCCTACTTGTTTCCTCTGTTGTATTCATATGACAGAGTTTCAGGTTATGAACTGTCCATCTTTTTTCATATACTTCAGTTTGTGCTTGTGCCTTTAATATTGTTTCAGTGAGGACCTGTCACTTTTGTGAACTAACTTTTTCCTTGAGTTGCTTATACTTGAGGATGCACTGCAAGTATATTAAAATCTGCTTTCACACAGACCATTGTAGTCATTCCCCTGTTATCAATCTTTCCTGACTGTTGGGACTTTTTTCCAGATCTTGATCGCTTTTTTTGTTCTACTTGCATGTTTTAAAAAACTTCTACCAACTGATTAGAAACAAAACTAGGGAAGCCCCTTTTATTTTGTTTTCTCTGCTTGTGGTTTCCAGCATGCTCAAAGATGTTACTCTTGCCCTGCTTGATTCCATTCTTCATAAATGTCTACGTACTTTAAGTATGCCATTAGGACAATGACCTCTATATAATTAGTAATTATTCAAATAAAACCCTTATCATCTTCTTCAGGCTTGATTGCTTATAATGTGTCTCTTTCATGTCCCTTGCTTGGGTTGTTTGTTTTGGCTTTTTTTCTGATTTTATCCTTAAATCAGAGAGTTTCAGTGGTCTGTCTCAGAGCATTTTGAACTTCAGAGAAGGCCTGTATATTTGTTGCGCTAGACAACTTTTTTTTTCTCCTCTATCTAGATAGGAAATGTTGTCTTCTACATGTAAATTCTGATAATGCAGTTATTAAACAGCTCTTTTAAGACTTGATTTTTGTTATGCAGTGGACTTCCACTTCATTTAGTTACTATATCGTTGAGAATACAAAGTGACAAAAAAAAAGTTTGTGTAAATTGTTTAGTGATACCTAAATAGATAATTGTCTTCAGTTTTTAACTGGATGCTGATTAATTAGGTGCACCATCTGTATTTTTTCATGTGAAACCAGTCTTTATAAACCCATCATGATATCAAACACTATTAAATAAGAGTTATTTTCCAGTGAATATTTGAAAATTTAGGATAATGTTGCATTGAAGTAATACAAAAATTACAAAGCTGTGTAAAGTTAATATAGTATTTATATTTATTCATTTTAAGTAATTTTTATTCTCATTCTGTGGAAAAGGATTCATTTTAGATGAAAACAAGTAAAACAAGCCTTTGTCTTCCAGTGTCTGGCTCAAAAAATGACACAGCCATGAAAACCCATACTCGAAATTTTGACTTTGGTACCAACCAATTTTAAAAGATCTTCATGCTAGCAAAAAAGAATGTTTCTTTGGGATGAAATACAAATTTAAAACAAGATTAAGATGTATTATTTAAGTAATTACATATTGATTTTATTGTATTTTGTCTTCCCGTTCTCCACTTCTTGTAAAATAGAATGTTCAACAGCATTTCATCTCAATATTCTGCTCTTAAGCTTCACTCCAGTTTCTTAATTTCTTTAAGTAAATATGGAAGCAAAATATGTCTATTAATAAAACTAATTTAAATTTACAAAAAATAAAGAGCAGAAGTCCACCATCTGTTTTCCTGTATCCCTGGTGTCAATTTGTGCACAGGGGTTATGCCATAAAGCCATTTACAAGCTTCTGGTTGACTACCAGCAATTCAGAAAGGATTACAGATCTCCTTGGAGTGTAGCCATGGATTTTATATAATTTTGATACTAGAAGAAAGATACAGAATTTTTAGATTGTTCTTTTAGAAGCTTTAGAAATATGCGAAGTTTTAGTTGCATATTAGGAAACTATATTTGGTGTCCAGTAATGTTTTGTATTGCATGTAAAAACGTGTTCATGCAGAGTGTGTTGAGGCTCACTGGTGTGCACATAACTGCCCCACTAGATCCAGAGTGTGCATCAGCTCTTTATGGGAAACAGCTCTTTTATGGGAATCAGCCCTTTTGGGGGAAACAATCAGGAAGAAAAGAGAGAAAGAGGAAAAAAGGCAAGGGGAGACTTGATTGGCCAGCTGGAGAAAGAAGTGATCCCCCTGCTGAGTGTCCTCACCCTCCTCTGGGTGCTGTCCCCTCTTCAGCATGTGGTGATGAGAAAGAAACTAAGTTTTGGGTTTCTCTCATATCAATTAGACCCTATAAAATAAAAAGCAGGACAGTTTGGGGGTTAGAGGGAAGAAGGGCTGATTCTTATGCCAGTGGCAGTCATTTCCCAGGAGAGCCTGCTGCAGCAACAGGTGTAGGCATGTAAAATCCTGCATGATGTTGAGAGTGTAAATGGCAGCTGCTTATGAATAAAACACTCATATGTGTTCTACCTGTTGTGTATGGAGAAAACAGCTGTGTGCACATAGGCAGCTGTATCATACAGGGTTCATTCCCTGGTCAGATTGAGCACAGGCCACTCCACTAGCTTTGGTTCTGCCTGAGGAGTAGTGTCCTTGCAAATCCACAGAAAATTCAGTCCAGTCAGTCAAGGAAAGTGCAGAGAATTTAAAAAGTCTAGAAACCCAAATTAGAATTCTTACTGCCACTTCGCATTTTGATGCTGTGTCTCTTTTCTTACAAAGAGAAAATTGTTACAATTCTGTGTCATTTTATTTCATGCTTTTATAATAACTCTTGCTGCATCCAGCCTGGAATTAAACCTTAGCAGTTCTACAGCTATAATAAGAGTAAGGTTTATTGCCAGCTAGTGTTTAATCTGCTGGCTAGATAACTAGCTGTGCACCAGCTGCAAAATATATTCTGTAAGGATATCATCATCACAGCACTTCACTCTTGCATCTCATACACCCACCAGGAAACATGTTTTATCTTATGCTCTGAGCAAGGAATACAAATGAGATGTCTAGAGGAAAAGTAAATAAGAATATTAGGAAATATTAAAGTAAATAAGAATATTAGGAAATAATAAAAAGAAGTAATTATGTTTTTGGCTTGTTAGTATGAGACACTGTTTTTGGACAGGGACAAGATGGGAGCTGCCACAAATCTTTAGGTGGTGATGATGGACTGCTTTTGGCACAGCTCAGACACAGAATGGCCCAAAGCGTGGCTTTTAGCTGTCCTTTTGCTGGCTTCTCCCCTGCACGGTTCTTCCTTGGTTCCTGGCTTATGTCAGAGAATACCTAGTACTGCTCTGGCTTAATTCTAAATCTTAGGTGGATTTTTTTTCTGGCAGTAGGGCATCTCCAGAACATAGGTCATGGCTCCTCCTGTACAGAAGAAGAACTGCAGTGCAGCAGAAGCTGTGCTGGTGCTAAACCTCCTGGGAGCTCTTTTGTTCAAAGAGAAGGGGAAGGGGTTGGTGCTCACTGGTTTCCCAGGTGTGCACAGGCACAATGGTGTCCAGGCTGAGGAGTCAAGAATTGCCCTTTTACCCAAAGCATGAAAGCAGGATCACAACATACAAGAGATACTAGATACAGGAGAATTATAATAGATGAAATTGTTGATGTAAAATTTCTTTTACTTATGTGTATTATTCTGCCAAAATGATATTTGTCCTGACAGTTTATACGATTTGTATCAGCTTGTCCTGGGTTATAGTATGGGATGTACACAAAGTATTCTATCACCATCTTCATGAACTGTTGAATTCAATTGTTGGAGTAGTCTTTCCCCCTAGGCCCCGCCCCCCTCCCTTTTCTGTNTCATGTAAACTTCATTTCTTATAAATAAAATGAAAATTTTTAGACAAAACTACATTTCGCATTAGCTTTGCTTCGAGAAGCTCTAGTTCCCAAGTCTCACAGTTGTTCTGCTTCCAGTAAATATTTGAACAGCAGAGTCAAAGTGTGCCTTGGCTCTAGCACTCTGCATCTTAAAGAATATTAAACCATTTGCAGTCTGTTAATTCTGTGCTGGAAGTTGCAAGGAGTTTTTGGCAATGGATACAAAGATTTCAGTCATGCTGGTGGTGTTTGAAAATGTCAGTGTGACACTAGAAAGACATTGTGGTGATCCTTTTATTGTTTAATAAACATAGAAAATTGCACATACACACTGAATTAAATGAATGTACAAATGGTGTGTACAATCAGAGGTACTCCAAAGGTAGAAAATTACATGTTCAAAGTATTTTGTGCTATCTTAGCTTTCCTGTGGAGATACATAAAGCTATTGACTTTACTGTATAGTCTGATTATATTTAACAAGTAATTGTTGATTATTTTGTTTGTGTTGTCATGGGATTCATGCATTAGCTCCTTGCTTGGGGGATAAAGACAAGTGTACATGACATTTTAAAAAGAGAGGAATCATCCCTTAGAGACCACTTGCTTTTCCTCTTTTGAACTGGAAAATTGATGGCAAAAATGCATCCATTGAAATGTTCTTGGATGCTATGGAGAGCTCCTTGTGTTTCACACATTCTTGGGTTTTTTGCAAGGAGAGATCCTGTATGCAAGTAAGACACAGAATGTATTGCTCTCTACAACTCCCTGAAAGGAGGTTGGTCTCTTCTCCCAGGCAACCAGTGACAGGACAAGAGGAAATGATAGGGGAGGTTCAGGTTGGATATCAAGAAGAATTTTTTAACTGAAAGAGTGCTTAGGCATTGGAATGGGCTACCCAGGGAGGTGGTGGAGTCATCATTCGTGGAGGTGTTCAAGAAATGACTGGACATGGCACTTAATGCTGTGCTTTAGTTAACAAGGTGGTGTTTGGTCAAATGTTGGGCTTAATGGTCTTGGAGGTCTTCTCCAGCCTAAATGCTTCTGTGATGCTATGATTCTATAGTGCTGAGGTGGGAGAAAATATATTATTGTGAAGTTAATGGTTTAACAATAATACTACACACAGTGAGGGCTAAGTTAAAGATACCACCACCATTCCACTAAGGTAAAAGTAGCCTCATTTTCACTTTTCCTAAGTCTGGGAGGATGTTTAAATTTCAAGTTTGGCAAATACTCATTTACCACAGCTTTGAATGTGCTGTGAATATGTGCGCTGTGTTTATGTAATCTGTATCTAGGCTGTCAGGGAGATTTGCAGTATAAATGCCGTTTTAATTTAAAAACTAGGAGTATCTCAGATAGCACAAGGCCTACATAAACAATAAATACCCAGGTGAGGCATAAAGTAGCATAAGCTATGGCCGTAAAATGTAATAATTGGAAAGGGGCAGGAGCCTTGAGGCAGCTGTAGTGTTTATCATATCCTCACATAACTTCTCAGTTTTAGTTCAGCGTGTGAGTTAAGAACTAATAGAACATTTGGCTTTTCAGATTCTAAAATATCATCCTTGGAACATATAGCCATATAATTCCTGGAAACAGAGCAGTCTAGCTACAGAATGTATGTTTTGAATAAAGGAAGAATTTTTTCAGCATAGTTTCTTAGAAAAACAAGCTTAAAATATTATGTAAAAGTGAAGCACTTTAACAAACATTAACCTTTGGCTCTAGCAGTTGTAGAGTCTTTCTGATCCAGTTGAAAAAATGAAGTGCAGAATTACTTAAATATTGGAACCAGCAAAAAAACTTGCATGAATAACACTGAATTAAGAAACAATTTAAGTGAAGAAGCATTTTCTTAAGAGATTTTGGTAATAGAGTTTACATTTTTAACCATTGCATTGCTGATTTATTTAGTGTTTACTTTAGCTTGCTGTGTCACAGAATTTTGCTTTTCCTGGAAAACTTGTTTGTGAAGAGCCTGAAAATGTTACTGCAAATCTTTTCTCTTTGTGAACATCAATTTAGCCAAGAAGCTAAGATCTGCTAAAATGCTGTCTCATAAGCTTAAGATGTCTCATAAGCATAAAACGTCCTCATTGTGACATTGAAAAAAGAACTTGAAATCCCAGCACAGTATTTTTATTGCAAATGACAGTTTTCATCTGTTGGCTTTTGCTGCCAGAATAAGCATGTTTTCAGTAAGCACAAACAGACTTTTTCAGCTGTGCTGGTTTCCAGCGGTTCCCGTGAACTCCCCAAGTGGGTGGTGTGGAAGAGCCACCTTTCTGGCACACTTGCATGCAGACAACACACGGCCACCATCGAGTTTTGGCATTATGCTCTAATGAAAAAAGATCCTGCTCATATGAGAAAGCTGGTGTGCGTCAGTACAGCTATTTCAGTCTTTGCTGCCTCCTGAGCTGAATGTCAACCAACATTGGTGACTCTATTAAAATATGATTTCGCAAAAGGAAGTAAGAAACATGACTTTCAAGCTGTGTGTGAAGATGAGCTAAAATAGTAACAAAAGTATCTCTAGGGAGTACTAGAGAACAAAAAAAAAATTCTCTGAAATCTACCTATTGTTAAGAAAAAATGTATCTGGCAGACTGTCTTTTGTACCAGCTGGATATGTTAAATTTTCCTTCTCTTCAACACTGAGAGCAGGCATTGCTGTAGGAGGGATTCCAAGGAACTGGAAGGATTCAAAGGTTTCCTCAGAAAGTTTCTCCAATGGGCTTTGATCCTAAGGAAGATCAGAATTAAGCTTTAATAGCTGAGTTTCCGTGCAGCAACCCTTACAGCCCATGTGGAGTCCGCGCGGGAGGCCGATGGTGCGGGGGCTCGAGCAACGGGCACCAGTCCTCGCTGGCTGCTCTTGCACAAGGCACCAGAGAGTTGTGACATGTCCTAGGCAGGAATTCAGTGAGCCAACCCTGTCTAAAGTAGCAGAGCAAGCACTGGTAATTGCTGAACATAGTTCATGTGGCCCTAATTGTGGAGACAGATGGGCAAATGTACTCAGAGCAAATAATTTTGTGTTTAACTACTTCTCTCCCAGATCCTTCTGAAGGCATCTGTGCTATCCAAAGCCATTATAATTCAGAAGAGTTTGGGTGTCATTAGACCACTGTACTTATGCTGCCACTTATTAATTACAATTGTACTGTGTTTTGTTCTCACACTGTACTTCTCAGCTCCTTCACTTTGTTGTCATGCCTTAAGTTTTAGCTTTCATGTTTTCCACATTCTTTGCTGCCTAGGGGTGAAGTTCTGAGCCTCATATTAAGTGCTAGTAAGCTCTCTTCACAGAGTAGGAAGACAAAACAATTCCTTTTCCTGCCGAAGACCAAGGACAACGAGTACAAGTTTCAGGCCCAAAAGCATAAACAACGGTGGACTGAAGGGAGAAACAAGAAGGATGAGACCTCACAACCTGAGGCTGTAAGTGAACAATTAAACCCCAATATGCAAATAGACCAAAACTTGTAAAAATTTAAGACCTTGTGACAAGTTGGGCATTTTGTGACCATTCTCAGTCCACCTTGGCTGTAGCTCTGGTCAGACTCTTGTCCTGCCCAAGGTGTACCCTAAAGGCCTTTCAATAAATATCTACTTTATTCTCTAGCTCTGTCCAGTTTCTGTTTCCGGTCAGCCTTCTCAAGGCTGAGGGAAAGTTGGAGGTCCTGAATACAGCACAAACCCTCTTTTTAGATCACTTAGGATCAAAACTGGTAATTGATAAATTCTGTTTGCAATAACGCTTCATTTTGCTTGCACTGGACTATATAAAACTAAATATTTGTTTTCCATTATGGATTTCTCTTTTCCTCGCTTATTGATATGTAAGAGAACTAGAGATCCTGTATGATTTTTTCACCACCATGGTGGTCAAATACTGGAGCAAGATGTGCAGAGAGGTTATGTTGTTCTGTCTCACTGGGACACAGCCCTGAGCAGCCTGATCAAACAGACCTGTTTTAGGCAGGGGTCAGACTGAGAGACACCAGAGGCTCCTTCCTACCTCAATTATTCTGTGGTTCTGGCTTCCTACCAGGCTTGTTTGGTACACACACCTATGACTGTAAAAGAAAGCCTGATCTTTGCTGGGAAGTCATATTTTTGATCACTGCTTTTAATAACTGCAGCTGTATATGCTCCTAATTTTCTGTTGGGACATTCATGAAGTGTCGTCGCTTCTTTAGCAATGAGATTGCTGAACAGATGCTATTGTTAGAGATTGGATAATTTCTTATCTGTCATGAGGCTCCAGCAATAAACAGCATTTAGGACAAAAATTTCCTATAATTGTGTTCTCAGGTGGGTTTGTTTTTTCTTTCTTGTGTAACGGGTGCATAAATTAGTGTACAAAGTAAAAAAAGATAAAATAGAAAGGTTCTTCTATTATTTTTGCCTTTGCATTCTCAAGCTTCTTTTGTGACAATTTCATAACATTGTAAATTTCTTTATAATAGTAATAAAAATTATGTAATTCTGTAAAACACAGAGATTTTGAACTGGTTCTGCTTTATATATTTGACTCTATGTCATTAGCAGGGCAAAATAAAGTGAGATGTTTTCAACACAGCAGTCATTAGGCCATCACAGTGCTATTGATCTTTGTCCTACATGGAGTATTAATATGTTGATGGCACAAATACTGTGTACAGGGCTACTCTGTGAAAATAGTGTTGAACATAGGTCACATCATCTGTCATATTTGCTCCCCACTAAGACTACTAGTGAAAAGTTCAGTAATAGTAACCAACTTTCCTCAGATGAAAGACATGCTGTGAGTTTTTTAATTTTCATAAGTGCAAACTTGTTAGTGATTTGAGAGACACCCATTATATTCATTACCCAAGAGAAGAATAATTCCTTGCTTTCAGGATAAGGTTGCATGCATGTGTGAAAAATGGATAGGATGAAGGATGAGTACCTTTATGTAGAAATAGTGAGGAAGTGAACATACTTTGAGACACAATTTTTGAACTTCAACACAGACACCAACTTTGACAAGCATTTTGTCAAAATGGTAACTGTAATAATTTTCTGAGTCAGTTCTTGTTTTAGCTGGCATTGCCTTCATAAAGGTGCATTCTGATTTCATTTAAACCGGCGTAAGTACAAAGGCACCTCTACTGTGGGAATGATGTAACAGAGTAAGAAATAAGATGGATCAGAGATCCTAGATCAAGCCCAAGTGTAGATGAAAATGGTTTGGAGAATGCTTTCATCAGTTTTTCTACATCCTGCTAGTATATGAGTAATAAAGATACTTTGATTATCAAGCAATAATTCCACAATTAGTGTCCATGAGGGAGATGACCTGTTCTGTAAGCAAATTCCATGACAGAAAATTTGCCTCCTTGGCTGGGATCCCCAAGGGCTGCCTCCACTGTGTTTATTGCACAGCATAAAAAATCTGAAATCAGTTATAGGAAAAGGCCCTGTCATGTTTTAAGTACATTACTAGAGAACAGATTGTGTTATTTTGCTCTGTTATTGAGTGAAGTATTTCTTGAATGCAAATTCAACCAAGAAGGTACAAACTTGTTTAAATTGACAAATTGACTGAGACAGATACAATGTACAAACGCTCGTGTTTACATTCAATATGAGTTAATCATGGCACAAGGAAATATAAGTAGTAAAGTATAATAATACTGTAAATAGTATGACATTAGTAATGAGGGTTAGTATGAAGTTGCATAAAGTAAATATAATTTGTAAAGGAAGAGGTGAGATTCAGATAGAAAAAGAGAAAATTGAGTAAGGTTGCTCTAGACACACTTTAATTTATGTCTGTTACCAAAAATGTACAGCCAAAGTTGGTTAAGCAGTTGTTGAATAAGATTTTGTTGATTTATAGTCTATGTCAGAATCTGAAATTGGTTCATGAGGAACCTCACTCCAGAGTGGTTCCCTGCTGCCCTCATGGTGTAGATGATGGTCTGATTGTTCTCCCTGTGGGTTTATAAAGCTGGTTGAATGTTGTACTTTTACAGGAGAAAAAAAGAAAAATAAGATGGAAGTGTTCATTTTGAAGATAAATAAACTTTTCCAGGCTACTTTGTTTTTCTGGAGAGACATGACATGTTAAACTGTTTCACATGTGGGAGCATCTGTCTCTGTAGTCCAGCCTGTGGATTGACTGAGTGCAAAACTGCCATCCCATTTTCATGGAGATTTAGAGAATGAACAGCAAGTGCTTAACTGTTTTGACCCAGTCTTATTTTAGAACTGCAGGGTATATAAGCAAATGCTAGATATGTTTTCAAATATACATATGCATGTGTCTTTTT
>VXBB01012340.1:1058905-1093689 GCA_013399915.1 Illadopsis cleaveri
ACATAAAACCCTAATTACATAACAACTGAGCTTTTTTAGTTCAAGACAACGTAGTTCAGGAAAAGGACGTTATCTGATAGTGCTATGAAACTTTCAGAATTACTTATTTATGTAAAAAGGCTAGCATTTAACTTCTATAAATTAATTAGGTTTAAATATTCAATTAGATGAATTTTTGTAGTCTAATCCCATGATAATTTAGTCTCCCTTTCTACCAATGTGACAAGTATCTAAAATGGGACATACTATTTCTGTGAATATCTGTAACTCAATGTTTTGCTTTGTTTTTCTGCTCAGAGTTTTATACTTTTTTTTTGACAGCAGAAAATGACAGAGAACTTTCACCTGCAACTTTTCTTTCATGTTAAGATAGTTCTGGAGTAGACTCCATGGTATTCTTTTTCTTGGGTAGTCAAGTGTTGTCTTCTAACAGAAAATTTTAGATCACTTCTAAGAAGTATGTCAAGGACATTAACTTCCTGGAGATGTCTGTTTGTTGCAATGCTGCCAAGATTTTAAAGTCTTTAGTCAACCTAAAGTCTTTCATCCACTGTTACTTTTTGGAGTAAGTCACAGTGGTTAAGCAATTTTTTTTATATTTGCTAGAGGATATAGCAATGTGAGAATGGATAAGCAAGCGTACTATCCCTGCTATCAGTGTTTGGCACAGACTGTTCCTTAATAGATCCATTCCTGTTGTGAGATATATTTCTACAGTGACAGGTCACTGGGCTTTACAAAATGATCATTCTTAATAACAGGAAATGATTTATTTAATTATTTACTGCTTGATGGGAAGTATGGCTTAGGAGATTTGACAATTCAATGCTTATTCATATCTGTATTTTGAGTGTTGAAATTAGTAATAGCATAGAAAGCATCAACTCTGTAATTTTTACATTCAGGAAAGTTTTGAGGTTTTGTATGAATATTTAAACCTGGTAATTTGTGATAACTTTTCTTTTTAAGGAAGATTCATGATATCACTGAATCCAGATCCTGTGTGACTCCTTTTTTTTGTGGCATGACTAGTTTCGTAAGAGTTTGGTATCTTTCATGTAGGGTGGAAGTAATACTGGAAGTTACACTGAGAAAATTGTAGAGGAGATTATTAAGATTCGAGTTTGAGCTGTTAGGAAGTGGACATTTCCTTCTATCAACATTGCAAGATTTTTTTAATTGATGTGCAGAAATCAGAAATTTTAGTTGTGGATGATTGTTCTCATAAATGCCCAGTTTCAGAAATGTAATCATGAGTACATAATCATATCAGGATGCCCTTCTGACAGTTCATCTAGTTATGACAAAGTGGGCTAAAGGTTCAGTCTGGGGTAGGACAGTGGTGGGTTCTAGGGATACTGTGTGATAAGCTCTCTGGGTAGACCAAGCTCAAGCTGTTGTTTAGCCTAGAATAAAGCAGAAAAAATGCTATTCTCCTGCAAAATGGTTGTACCTTTGAGGAGAGGAAGCCCTTGGTAGCTGTAGTCTGGGCTGAGCTGGACGGCACCTTCTATTACTTTACCTGTGCAGAGAGGTGCTCAGCACTGATGGTGCTGGTAAGGAGAAGCTGTGCAGATGTGGAGCTTCTGTGTGACTCTTCTGGCATCTGCTCCTTGAAAACAAAACTTGGGAAAATCCTCTAACTCACTGATGTCAGCTAGCAGCGTAAGAAAGAATTAGGGAAATGAACAGATCTCTCTGTGGCTGGTGTTTGGTACTGACATGATGATCTCATGGCACATTGCTCTGCTCTCAGAGTGCAGTGGGATGACTTGCTTAGGGCAAGTCACTGGCAACTGCTGGCAGCACTTCTCCAAATTTGCAGTTTCTCTGAACAGTTCTTGGGGGCTGAGGCTGTGAGGGCTACACTTGTAGTGGCCTTAGAATGATCCTGTGGTGACAAGCACATGGGTAGCCAGACGAGAGTGGTGTGGAAGGAGCAGTGTTGGTGCAGTGCCATGCTCCCCTTGCAATGCCTTTTGCAGTCCCATTGTCCGTGGAGCTTAGATTTTGTAGCTCTTGAAAACCTGCCTCTTATAGCAGCTCCCAAACACAGAACTTGCAGAACTGCAAGCTGACAATATTATATGGATTGCCAATATAATTGGCACAATTGTGGATTGTGATTATTAATTACTGATTTGACTTACCTCAAATTAATTCAGAGCTCTATTACCTACTAAAAATCTGTATTCTGTGAAATGCACTGATATTAATAACTAACGGCAGTAAAAACTTTGTTATGTTTTGCATGGATGCATGGAGAGTTTTTTGTAATTTTTATGATTTTAAAAGCATAACATGCAGAAATCATCTGCCATGTATATGTTTGTACATATGTATGTGTTTGCATTCATGATGTTCATCTTTTTTTTTGCAGTCAAAACCTGTTGCATTTGCAGTTCGGACAAATGTTGGGTACAGTGCAGCTCATGAAGATGATGTCCCAGTCCCAGGAATGGCCATCTCATTTGAGGCTAAAGATTTTCTTCATGTTAAAGAAGTAAGTCAAACCAGAAAAGTGAATCACTCTTTGAGGGAATACTTGAGTAATCGTGCTACTATTTTGCAATGTTGATAACACTTCACCTTGTCAAAGCACTTTACAAATGTTAAAGAAGGTAACAGTGTATAAGGAATTGAGTGCTCTTTTAAATGCCATTCTTGTAGAAGCAACAGCACAATTTTTTTACAATCAAATTAATGAAGTTCAGAAAGCAAGTATTTTTCTTCTCCAGTAAAAATCACTTATTTATAGGTTTAAATGCCTAGGTCTGACTATTCTAAGATGAAATATTTCTGGTTTTTTTCTACTCTGGTACTGTGAGGGTTTGTTGTGATTCAACAGCCAAGGGTTTCTTCCCTTTTATTTGTGTGACCGCATCTCAACCCCAAAATCCTCAGGTCCCCTGTTTTTTTACTGAAGCTACTTCCCTGGAACAAACAATATTTAGTTAGCAGTTACATGCTGAAGAACTGGAATGATGTTTCAAGATAATTGCAACTGTCAATAAATGAGCTTTGCATTTGCTGCTTTGGATTTCTTTTCCTATAGTTTGGTTTTGGCAATTTTAAAATTTTACAGTTTCAAACACCTAAAGTAATTTTCTTTGTTCCTTGCAAGACATTCCCAAACAAATAACTTGGTAGCTTTCACATGCAGGCCCTCCTCTGTAACCTGCTGCTCCCTTTTGAATGACTCCTTCATTTAAAATGGTTTCCTAGCTTTTGGTTATGTTCCGTTGTGGTTTGTCTCAAAATGGCCCATCTGGATATGGAAATTTATAGGAAAAAAAATAGAAAGTTAGTTTAAGGTTGAGAGCAACCTAGCTATGCATTTGAAATTACGTCTTTGCCTCATTTTAGACTACTGAAAAATCCCTCAGTAGTTATGATTGATGATGCACAATGATTCTGCTAGTGCAGGTGCTTTGAGGGAGAAAGGAACATTCCTAATACAGAGATAGACTTACAGGTGGACAGAGAGTGAAGAAAGACAAGAAACAGACTTGGCTAATGATCATAATTTTTCATATATATTAAACACACCAAAAGAGAATAATTTTGATTCAGACGGTATATGGTGAAGGAAATATCCTTTCTGACTGATGACAGTGTGAAAGAATTGCTCTGCTCTGTCTTGTGACAAAAGAAGAGACAAGCAGGCACAGAGTCCTGGCAAGAGAAAACCATCAGCCTTCTCCACTGAGTTTTGAAGAACTGGAAAATATGGCTCAGTTTGGTTAGATCAAATGGTTTTGTGTAGTTATCTATTCCATCTGCACTTCAAATGAAGTGGTAATCTCAGACTTTATATCAAGTGTTTCCCCTGTTTCCATATAAACCACACACACAAGCTTAGCAGTTTTCTGTTAAAAGTTTTTATTTCTTCACAGCACAACTTAGTCTCAGATATATATGTGTGGGAGAAAATCTGGAAGAAAAATTCTCCTGAACTTTTTCATATCTCCAAAATGTCTTAAAAGGAAGTTTAGCTCAGTTGAGTTCTTACATTGTCTGTGGCTGTGTGTAGGAACAGCCACAGACAACGTAAGAGGGGTCAAAAATAGATTAAAATGATTACACTGAGGAGTGGAAAAATAAATTAAAATGCTCTTGCAATACCAGGTGTAATAAAAGAGACATTCTGTGCTGATTACCTTTAAAAACACCTGGTTTTCTCTGTAAGCTGTCAAGGAGAGGTGGTTGTCTACTGGTGCTAGTCAAGAGATGGTTTGGGAAGGGACCCTGGGACCAACCCAGCTGTGCCACTGGAATAGTGAGATGGGAAGGGATCCACAAAGAGTCAAACTTGGACTTAGACTCTTGCCCTGCATTTGGCAGCAGCTGTTGTGTCTGGGTGGGTTGAAGCTCTTTCAGAGGATGCTCCAGGCCCAGCTCTTCCCTGCACAGCCACATCCTCCCCCTCTTTCTTCAGTGCCATGCCCTGCTCGTCCTCCAGGGTTCCGTATCCCACCAGGTATTGCTCCTTCAGTACTTTTGGTGCTCCTTGCAGTTAATGCTGGGGGATCTGAATTGTCCAAACTTTAATTATTTATGCAGATTAAAGAAAAAAACATATTAGACTATAAAATGCAGTGCTGCTTATATATTTGATACCTAACTTGTTGCTAGAAATAAAGAAAGCTAAGTTAATCTCCAGTGGCTTTTGCCTGCATAATGATGCCAGACTGAACCAGTGCTGTCCTCTTCTTGTCTGCACGGGCTGTTCACCAAGTTGTGCTGCTGAGAGGGCTCAAACAAGAAAAACCTCAGTTCAAAATGCACGTGGACAATGATAAAAAGTACTGCAGTGATTGAGTATGAGGGAAATTTGTCTTCATCATTAGGTTACATTCATTAAAACTCAGTGCACATAAGGATGATGGATTCCTTCCTGCATGAAGAAACTGCTGCGTCATAGTAACTTATGAATCGTTTGAGGCTTTAATGCATGGTCATTATTTTGCTCTGTGTTTAATTAATTTTTGTGTTTCCCTTGGCACTCCAAACACAGGTGAATTACACAAAATTGCTCACCCCAGCCAGCACCTTGAGAGCTGGACACCTCTCTACCAAGACTTAAAAAAAAAAAAAAAAAAGAAAAAGAAATTAGAAAGTATTATGTGTGGTCTTATTCACTTTAAAAAGTATCTTATACTCTGCATATACTGACACAGCATTTATCTTTGAGACCTTGAAGAAGTGTATTCCGTATGCTTTTATTTATTTATGAAGAAGAAATTCCTATGGATTTAGGATTTCTATTGCTTCTAACAAAATTAATATTGTTGCATGGTAATCTGTTTGTAGGACAAAAATAGTAAAAATAGTGACTGTTCAGATCTTAATTGGTGGTTTTTAATTCTCTATCTCTTCCTTTTACCAAGTTAATGATTTAGTTAGCCTTTTGTAATGAAAGGTTATCATTTTAATAATACATTTCAGTCTAATCCAGCTTTGAGAAACTGCTATTCCAGAGTAGCTGCCTATGAAATGCTGGCATTCTTACTCATAAAGGCATCCCACTGGATGAATATTATAGCTCTTCTTATGTTTTATAAGCTTTAAAGTGCTTTTATTTTAATCTCTATTTTTTGTTAGCTGGAATATCTTACAGTTGGTCTCAAGCACCACAAAATTTCTATAGTTGCCAAAGTGAAAGATAATACTGCAATGTAGGTTGTGTATCACTGATCCATCAATAATGGTAAAAGTAATTTCTTTTTAGGGGAGCCCACACATTTTACATGTTTTATTCCTAACTGTACACTTGTTAAAGCTAGTTACTATATAATTAAATATGCACTATAATACCTACATTAATAGCTTCAGATTCAAGAAAGCTACCTTCTTCACATCCAGGTGTTCTCTTAAAGTTTCATAAATACTCCAAATTACCCTGTTGCTTCGCGTGTCTCCTTGGTCAGCCCGTGCTTCTGGGCAGCCCGGTCAGCTCAGACACGCTCCAACAGGATCAAAGTGTGGGTTCTTGGCTTTGCAGCACCCAGACTCTCACTGTTACAGCCGTGGTTGAAGAAAGAGGGGCCTCTCGGAGGTGGAGGAACAAAGGTTTATTGGGGAGTACAGGGAGACCCCTCACCCTCGGTCCGGATCCTCAGGAGAGACCCTGTACCTTGGGCTCTCAGGGGTTTTGTCTTAGGGCTAGGGGAGGGGTGAATACAAACTTTGCACCAATGGGACCAACCTGGAGGGTAAATGCCAGCTGGATTACATAATATAGAACAAATCAAAGGTACACTGGGGAGGGGTCTCGGGGGTCTCTACCAACCACTGGGCAGATTCCACCGAAGCTTCTAGATTTGGGGGACAGGCTTTAGAATGGGCAGGGAGAAAAAAGATACATTGAAGGTTGGGCTAAGACAGAATCGAAACTAGCTACTACATACAACATAAATCACCTTCTGATAAGAAGCTCTGAAACAGTCAGGGGCCTATCTGAAACAGCAAGGGGCCCATTTTAGGTATACAACACTAAACTAAACTTACAATGAAAACTGTTAAACAAAATCTTGCAACCCCACATTACCCCAAATTTTTATTTGATGGTAGTTATTCTGATGGAACACCAAAAGTATTGTGTGGGGGGCCCATACGTGAATGACCTATTCTCCTTCAAAAGTGGTGAATAAATAAGAATGGAAAAAAGAAATAGTTCTGCTGTATAGACCTCTGCAAAACAACCAATCTCCACCACAAATGGTGGGGGGTGTGTGTATGAATAAAGGTGTTGAATTGGAGTAGTCAATATCTCATATTTAACAGAGCTGAAATTCACTTAATTGGACTACCTGGTGGACTTGTGTAATTGTTAGGTTATTTTAGTTATCGAAAGATACTCGTTCCTTGTGGATCTGTCATAGTAGGTTTAAGATGCGGATCACATGAGCTGTCTGAAGTAGGGTATATATAAGTAGCCAAATTCAGTCACATTTCAGAAGATCTTTGTGAGAAGTGGGGGAATTTGAGAAGTAGTGTTTTTTAATTTAAAAAGAGAACTGGAAAAATGGAATAAGAAAAACAGATTATTACAGAACTATAAAAATTGTAGCAGTAGGTAAGAGTAGATCCTAAGTCTTTGGTGTCGACCAAGGAGAACCGTGAAGGGAGAACAAAAGCAGCTCTTGTGTGTGAGAGAAGAAGACTGTGAAGCAAGAAAAGATAAAGATGGTGAAATGGGTACAAAAAAAACACAGGGAGAAACATGAAGTCTTACAAGAAGGTTTCCACTTAAGGACTGTGGATTTTCATAATTTGAAAGGAATAATTATTTTAATGTATTTCTGAATATTACCGCAATTCTTCTTTGCCATAATAACATAGCACAGGGAAGAATTACAAAAAATTGCATAGCTGCAAATTAAAACTATTAACAGTTATCCCAGATACAGTAATTTCTTAGTATTTTTTTTTTCCCTTTTTAAATCTGTAGAAATTTAATAATGACTGGTGGATAGGACGATTGGTAAAAGAAGGCTGTGAAATAGGATTCATACCAAGCCCAGTCAAACTAGAAAACATGAGGCTGCAGCATGAACAAAAGGCAAAACAAGGAAAATTCTACTCCAGGTAATAACAAGAAATCATTAATAATAGCAACATTGTCTGTGACACAACTTGGAAATTGATGCTGTGTATCATTCATATATATGCTTAATTATTGTTAATGGCAGCTACAAATATTTTTAATCAATGAAGAAATTAATATATAATTCATTATATTATTATATAAGATATAACATTATTTTATATATTCATTGTTAATTAATAAGCTTACTTGTGTCATTGCTGTTTGGGAGAAAAAGTAGGTATTTAGATTGGCGATCTGTGGTGGCCTACAACTGAAATAGTTTCCTTCTTTTTTTCATAAAATAATTACTAATATACATTGCAGTATGTACATTTACTATGTGCTAGTAATTTTTTTTACTAAAAATTGATTTATCTGAATTCTGTAGCATTTTTTACTTGTTTTAATGATCTTGCTATTTCTAAACATATTTAGAGGTCATTTTAGAAATTACAGAAAATGTTAAGATGAATTTACTTGTAAGCCAAAGCCAATGCCTGTTAGCTTGTAGGGAAAAAATAGTCGAGTCAGATTCATTGCTTACAAATACAACTTTTAAGAGTACTACTTTTTATGGTGGAAGTTTCATGTCAAGTCATTTGTTATCTTTGACTGCAGCCATCATTGCATAAGAACAAGGACTGTTTCTAGATATTCTGAACAATACTGCAAGAAAGAATAATGTCACCTTTACTGTCGAATTCTTAATAGTTTTCTAGTAATACCTGTGGAAGCAAATGTCACTTGTTTCCCTTTGAGTATAAAGGAGACAAATATTCCTAGTGTATTTGAGTGGGATGGACCAGGAATTGAGCTAGGAACCATTCAGGAAGCCAGAAATGCTTTCCTGTCACCAGAGGAAGGGCAGCAGTGTTTGTAAAGCATGTCTAGAGTAGGACGAGTAGGACGCTGTGATTGTGCAGTGCTCAGCTGCATTCACCAGCTGTGAAATGCCTTTCCCATGAGTGTGCTGTCCTAGCAGAAGGATGCTGGATTTCTTAATCCTCTAGTGACACCTCTGGGACAGCCAGATCTGTCCCAGTGATTCGGTTCCTTTCCAAATCATAGACACTTCCATTCTCCAGAAATTCTCACTTAAGATAGCATTGTCCTACACCACAAATGCATTAACTTAGTGCTTATTAATATTTTAAGATAGGGAAAATGGAAACTAGTACTATCACATGAATTATTTGAAGAGTGAAATAACCTTTCTTACATTCTTTTCAGAGCTTTTCTCATTATGGTAACTGAAATAAAAGAGACTAGAACTGTTGTTTCATTTTCACAACTTGGATAGGTTTTCACAAAGCAGAACTTGAGAAAACCTTAAACTGCTTTAACTTTGTTTGAATTTTTTTCCTAAGTGCTGTATTGCATTGAGAAAGCAAAAGAATTTGTACGTTAATGAAATTGAAAAGATAATCGACACAGTCTCATCTTCATTAGGAATTTATCAATAACTCCTCAGCTAAAGACAAGAGATATGCTCACTGGCTTCAGAATTACTCTTATTAATGGGTAGTAATATTAATTAATATATACCAGTAGCCATATTAATTACTGAATTGCATTAAGATAATGAGGAAGTGAGAGCAGAGAATGCATTGCACAGAAGCACAGGAAGTATGATTGATGTTGCAGTTCCTCGCGTCTCAAAATGTACATGCATTTTGTGTGAGATGTATATTTTATACCACTGCCAGAAATACTGTTAGTCTCACAGCTAGCACCTCATTTAGAAGGCAGATTATAAATAAACTAGATTAAATATTGAGAAAGCTACAGAACTTCAAACTAATTTATTACTTTACTCCAGTAAATCAGGAGGAAACTCTTCATCCAGTTTGGGTGACATCGTTCCTAGTTCCAGAAAATCGACGCCTCCATCATCTGGTGAGTAGGTTGTGAACCCTTCAGTGAATCTTTTAAAATTCATGTCCCTTTAGACCTCTTCTTCTTATTCCCCATTCTTCATAGGTAAAACCCAAGTGATATGTTACCAGATAAGGCTGGTTTGGGGTGGTTTAAAGTAATGGAGTCAATGCCAGCAAGTTCAGGCAATGATAGGGCTGTTAATGCACAAAATTCCCTCTTTGCTTTTACTGCAGAGTTTTGTAGCAAAGACATAATAGATTTGTGAGACTACGTTTCAGTAGGATAGTGGAAGGTTTGGTCTGGTCTGAGCACTCCTACTGAACATAAATACTTTCTTGTGCAGGAGAAAAAGCAGCAATAAAAATAGAAGTTCCTGAGAGGTTTCTGCAGTGGCATCAAGAAAGGCATTCTTTTAAAACATCAGGAACATTTAGTTTCACAATTCTGATCATGAGGATGTGCTTCATGTAATTCTAGTATACTGGATATTTTTTGCCTTTGACAAATTTTTCAAAAATACTATTTTGTACTTAGAGCATCAGCATACAGATTTAACTTTAGTTAGGTTGGATTCAAGTGCTATGAAGCAAATACAAGGCAAGTTGGTGAAGGATACTGGCATTAGCTCCATAAAAAAAGCACAGCAGATCACAAAAAAAAATTCTGTTGAATTCAGCTGCTGTGTTGCTGGATGTTTTACCTTCTCATGTACATTGTAAATACCTGAAAACAGAAAATATTAATGAGTGTTGCTAGTGCCTTGTAAACTAGGGCAAAGGCATGGATCTTCCAATCATATTCATTTATATGGAGTCTGATCTATAGAGCAGGCATCTTAAAATGAGCCTGAATAATTTAAAGTATTTACTTGGTCATTTAGAAGGGAGACAGAGAAATTAAATCATGTTTTGGTAGTGGCTTCATTTGGTTCAATTAATTGAAAAATATATCTGTCTTGTGAAGCCATGGATTTGTTAGTAACAACCAACTTTGTTACAATTGCAGTTTGTTTATAAAAATTCCAACTCAGTTTAATTTCTCTTTTACTTTGAAAATATTGTATTAATTTACTAATGTATGCCTGTAACAAGTGTGTAGAACACACGCTAATCTTTTATTTGCTGATGGTTTTAAACTGATGTGTTTACTTTTAAGGCCAGCTTTTTCAACAAGTGCATTTTTGTAGTAAAATTGTCTGTGGATCTATGTTGTAATTTTATAGCTAGAGCGTCTGAAATGCTGTAGTATTATTTGCTGTCAAAAGAACACTTGAAGATCAGTACATATATTTCCAGAATGTTGCACAGAATTTAGAGTTAGGAGCACAGATATCACCTAGATTACCAGCTGACTGATTGCTACCCATCCTCTAATTTTCATTGCATTGAGTCATTTCTTCAGACACTGTCTTACAAGAAACATGGTTTTCTGGAGAAGGAAGGAAATCTGTCAAAGTTTTTTCAGTTACAGTGGAGAGTTGGAAAATGTGTATGGATAGTGCAAATTAGCTTATTCTGTGATCGCAAGATTTTGAGTCTACAGTAATTTTTTGCTTAAGACATCCTAAGAAAGGGGAAAGAGGCATAGTTTGTGACTAAAACAAGAATTCAAGTGACTTCGAAGCACAATTCAATAATTATTTCCACATCTCCTTTCTATTAAAGTATAATCAATTACAAATACATTATTTAATAAGTTTAATAATTTATACAATTATTTAATAAGTTGAAGAATACCAACTGAAGAAATTAATTTCATTTTTCTAATTTGAGTCAGGGGTGAGGGTTTTTTTCAATATAAAATAGTGTCACAGAAAAACCAAAACAAACTCACAAATGAGATGAAGAACCAGTGAAAAACAAATGAAAGAGAGGCTCATATCCATTTAAATTATCAATATTGATATAGCAAACAATCCATAGAGTCCTGTTGGGCCACCGAACTGGTAAAGAGTAATGCTGAAAATGACTGAAAACCCCCCAATAAACTAAAGATAGTTAACAGTATAAGAACTGTCACAGGACATGTTCCATAGTGTGAAGACTGAGAATGAAAAAAGGAGATATTGGTAACTAGCTGATCAAATTCTGCATTTCTTTCTTACAGGAAAAGCTTAAGGTAACTGATTTTCCTTTACTGACAATTTTGATTGAACGTAGAACCAAAGGAGTTTTAATGTGTCTTATTGTGAGTGATTTACAGCATCTGTGCTGGTCTGTATTCAAGAAAAGATCGTATGTTCTTTTTATACTTACAAAGAGGATGAAAGTACAGTGTTGCTAAAAGAAAATCTTACATGATGGCTGTTTTTAGGAGCAGGATTATAGAAACAGGATGCGGATCTACTCACTGGGTTTTTCCTGGGAAGGGCAGACTCAAAGGCACGGTAACTCGGAATGTCAGGAATCAAGGCATTAGATCTGCAGATAATTCAAATGGGAAAATGCACTTTGTGCAAACAAAAGAGATCGCTGCCCCAAGTGTCTTACATCAGTAGCTGCACGTAGGCTTGACAGAAATATTTATTTGTTACATAATTTAATAGTCCATGCCACTGTATTAGTTGATGTCCCACTCATGAAGCAGATGAAATCAGGTCACTAAGATGGTTTCATAATGGTTTGCAATGATTAATTAAGGGTTTGGATAAAGTCAATACAATTTTGCTTACAGATCTATTTAGGGTTAGACTCAGTTCGAGGTAATGGCATGGCAAGAAAAGCGTGTGTTCCCAGAGGGAGTGGAGAGGTGGGTAAGATCTTCGCGCACGAGGGTGATGTTGTACACATGTTTGTGGTTCACTTTTGTGCATCTGCTTGTTTTCTGAAGACAAGCTTAAATCCCTACTTAAGATCGGGATTGATTGTTGTAAACAAGAAAGGTTTTGTTTGGTTTGGTTTTGTTTTAGACGTAGTTGGCAGGTATCTGTTCTATTCAGCATTCAGGATAATATGACTTTGCATTTTGAAAGTGTATTTATTACTGAGTCTGTGAGGGTTTCTGTTGAAACTGTTATTACTTGCTAAAAAGAGTAACTAATTCGTGGTTATGGTATAAACATTTTTTTGTGTATTCTTTTGAGGTAGAGATTGAACAGCAACAGTATTCGCTTCCATTTTGCCCTGCCTTCATCCTCACTCTTTACATAGGATCTGTGTCTCTGAGCTAAGCTGGGATAAATTTCCTTTCTTCTGCTATCCATTCTTTGTAGTTTTTACTATTAGTAGATCTGTGTTTAATTATTTCAAATAAATATATCTTATGAGTATGATGCATTTTTATTTAAAGAGATTAAAAATGCCAATTGTAGTCCATCCTGAGATTAACGTAGATAGCATTGTACCAATATCTGGCTGATTTTGTCGTAAAAATGATTTTTCTTCTACTCTTTCATTTCCCATAGACGCAGTAGTGACATTTCAAATTTCAATTGATATCCATTTTCAATTAGTGTTCATTGCTATAAAATAATCCAAATGTTGTTGACCAAGTTCTGTTGTTTACATTGATGGAAATCTTATGTATTCCAGTGAATACTTTGGATTTACACTGGTGTAACAAGAACAAACTTGGCCATTGGTCTATTTTGTAAATGTTACAGTAGCTGTTACAGATTGCCCTCTGTCTTCTAATCCTAATGTACAGTGCCTTTAAATTTTTCCTTTTGTTTTACTGTGGTTTTTTCTCATGGTTGACTTTTAATTTTTATTTATTTATTTATTTATTTATTACTCTGGACAGTTTTATTTCTCTTCACCTGTAATTTCCTTTTTAACCTATCTTTACTTTCCCTGTCATCTGATAATTCTGAATTGTTTGTCTGTATGTAGCTGTAGACATAGATGCCACTGGCTTAGATGCAGAAGAAAATGATATTCCAGCAAACCATCGCTCCCCCAAACCCAGTGCAAACAGTGTAACATCACCCCACTCCAAAGAGAAAAGAATGCCCTTCTTTAAGAAGGTAACACCGACTTCCAAGCTCCCATCTGTCCACCTGCTCACCTGCACTGCGTCGCATTTCTAGTCCTGTTAACTGTCTGTGTCCTTTGACAAGCCAATAACATGCATGCTTTGTTGTTCTTTGTTTCTTTTCCATGCTGCTGTAGCTAAGCAGAAGCAGAAATCGGTAAGTTTATATCGACATTGCCTGTGTTTATCCTGCCACTGGCATCATTAGCATTATGACTCCAGATTTACAATGCAGCTGTTCTAGAGTTAAGGATGAAGAGATGTGTTGAGCTCATAGTGGATTCATTACAGAAAAACAGGCAAAAGTTCAGTGTGTCTGTGAAGCTCTGCTACATACTTATCCTTTTTGATGGAATAATAGGACACACTTAGAAGGCCTTCTAAATGTTTGAGAAAATTATTTCTAGCATTGTAATGCACCTTTCTAGTGCATGCATATTCTTTCTATATCTTTCTCAAGTTGTTTTTTTTTTTTTCTTTATTACTCAGTCTGTTGAAATCATTATTGGACTCTATCAGATACACAGATTGGACTTAGGAAACAAATTGTCAAATTCATTGGTTTTTTAATTTAGTCTATACTTAAGCTTCTAATTCACTAGGTGCAAAGTCTGCAAGTGCACAAGACCAATGGAAAACCTCAGACTTGTTTTGACAGTTTACTTCAAGGTTTTTTTCTGTTGTCATGTATAAATTATCAGCCAAATGTTCTTGCCATCCATCAATGAGACTTTTTTAGTATCTCAGCTATTGGAAATGGTACTGGTGGTTCCCAGGAGAGCCGATGTCTCTCCATAGATAACCCAGATAACTACAGAATTATGCAATTGGCATCCTGTTACAAAAAGCTGCAATATGTTTCTAGGACCTTTGCTGGCTTAAGTTAGCAAGACATTAGGTTGCAGCCAAACTGTGTAGTGAAATACCACATTTTGACTTTTTTGTTTTAAAGCCAGTCTTCATAGCTCTCATTCATTTGGTTTTAACCCCTCACTTAAATTTACAGGTAATAACAGACTTTTATAGTGCTTAAACAGTGCCAAGTGACATTGTTGTCCCTGCTGTGGATGCTCTCATGTTTAATAAATAGATCTTTGTTTCTGTCTCTCTTTTCTTGAACTCTTTTACATAGTATTGAATCCTCCTCATTTCCAAGGTCACTACTATTGGCTTCAGGTTGGTCTGTTAAGCCTGGCATGGAAGTCAACAGTGGGTTCTTACTTTTGAGTAATTTTTTACTTAATCATATTTTGAATTGGATAAAATTTATAAGGAAGAATAATACATGTTGACATGTATTGGATGCCTTCTGCATAAGCATCTTTCAAAGATGCAGCTTCTAGATGAACCACCTTAGACCTGGATGAGGGTTAGTCCCATGTCTTTCTTTCACTCTGTGGTGCCTCTTTCCCTCCACATCAGAATCATTACTAGTGTTGGTGGGGTTTGTAATACTGACATTTGCAGTACATACTAGATGGCCATCCCAAAGTAATCTGCATAATCAAACCACTGAGTAAAAGCCATATGGTCAAATCTGCCAGTTTTTATTCTGAGTTCCTATTTGAACTTGAATTTGCAATGAAAGCTGTATAGTTCAATGCCAGTCTCTAGATTCTCTACTGCTAAATTAAGAACTTTAAATACTTCCATTAGATAACTTCTACTCAATTTTCTGCTGACAGCTTCATTATTTCATGCTGTAAAGATTAGAAAAAAAAAGCCCATTGCAACAGAACAGATTTTAAAAATACCCCATATTCCATCAAATAAGGTAATTTCTCTGCTTGTCCTGATTGTCAAATAGCTAGTTAAGTTCTAGCATGAATGCCTTTGTTAAGTCAGCCACATTACGACAAAGATCTGTTGCATCAGGGCACTCATGCTAAAAGCACTTGCAAAACTGTAATGAATTTCTCTTCGAATCTGTCTCAAATACGCTTACCAGGTCATTAAAAATGTTAGCAAGAACAGTGGAGGGCTGCTTTTGGATACAGGCCCAGTCTAATTGCAGGGGTTTGCTTTGAAACATGTTGAGTCAGATTCTGTCCTGTGAAAAATAAATTCACTTCACATGCTTATGATGCCTTGGGCACTGGTATTCATTCTCATGTTATTAATTATCTTGTGAAACTACAGGTAACAAAAAATAAATTACATTGAGGGACATTCACAAAAACGTTTTCTGTATTTTAGACTGCTTTAGACTGCTGCTTGTGTAGCATTGTGTGCTGTCACTGTATAAATGTCTGTCTTTGTGGGTTTGTGTTTTGGAATGTATATACTTATTTTAATGTTATTGCGAAATACCTTGGGATACATTGAGTTCTGGAACAATGAACAGTGTCTGTATCCTGTGATCTTGACTGATGTATTTGTACTATGTAAGCATTTGAAAAATAGATCTGGCATTTCTTTTTCTGTAACACCCACACATTTCTGGGTTTGGATTTCAATCTTTTTCTCCAAAGACAAAGATAAACCAAAATCTTCCTTATGAACAAAAACCCCATTCTGAAAAACCCCATTCATGGTGATATATATTGAACAGCCACTTACTAAAGAAGAAAAAACAGCAAACTCAACAGTTTAATTTTTTATATTGTATTGTGACAACAATATAAAACTTTTGCAATCCTTGAAAGGAGGCAATCTTTTTATCTATGTTAGAATACCTTTTTAGAAATTGTGCATGATACATCAGTTAGTATTTTGGTAAATATAGGACTACCAGAATCCATTCTTGGGTGGTGACAAGAACTTCCCAAAGTGGAAGAGATGCTATCCCAAGCTCTGCTTATGATAATTTTCTAGAAATACTAACTTGATCAGTCATTATTTTAATTTAATTTGTAATTGAATTGTGGGTGCAAACGTGGACGTCAGACTGACTGCTGCCATGGGAATTTGCAGTGATGTCACAATGTTTTTTTAAACAGTGAGCAGATTGAACATTAAAAAATAAGATGCGTTATGCTTTTCTCATCCCCTTTTGTTCTATTTTTCTCTTTTGCAATTTCCTATATAAAATTTATGTTGAAAACAGATGTCACAGCTGTAGAATTAACCATTTCAATTTATTAGTTGGAAATAACCTTTTCAATTTACCAGTTAAGAATTATGCAGTGGGAGATGTGCATAACCCAGAGTAAGAGCTTTTAACTATCCAGAGTAAATATGAAAATAGGAAACCCTGAAGTCAAAGAAAAGTTTTTTCAAAAGGAATCCTTCAACCTCTTATGTCCTTATCTTGTGCTACCAGTTTCTGGGAAAAGTTAATGAATCTGAGATTCCTGTGACATTACTGGAAATTCAGAGTTCCTAATACTGTAAAGAGTGTACATCACTTTCTCTAGGTGCTGTGATGCTGAAAACTTTTTCTGTTTTGCAGACAGAGCACATCCCTCCCTATGATGTAGTGCCTTCTATGCGACCAGTAGTTTTAGTGGGGCCTTCTCTGAAGGGATATGAGGTAACTGATAGTTGTAAACGGTTTCATTTTTGACAAAATACTGTCCTTCATTTGTATTTCATAATTTATAACATGGGCAAGCATCAGACAGTTTTTACTCCTATTCAGTAGCTGCTTACTTGTATTTTACTTCATGGCAGAATTGATTAAGAGTAAATCATGTTCCAATACTGTTGTTCGGATACAAGATTTATTGTCAGCTTTATTATATAATATTATAAGTATTAAGTAGTATGAATTTCCTATATGATCATTAATTTGTTGATTTTTTTCCTTCTAGGTAACAGATATGATGCAAAAAGCATTATTTGATTTTTTAAAACATAGATTCGAAGGGCGGTAAGTACTTTGCAATGCAAATATATTTCAGGTTCCATTTGGGTACTACCAGGTTTTTAAGAAATAACAACATTGGACAAAATTGGGAATCTCAGCTAATTCCTTGATCAGTGGACTATAGTGTGGATTGGAAGTTTCCTTGACAGAGCGTGCAGAGGCTGTGTTGCAGTGGAAAGTGTTCTGGGGCATAAATTTGCTGAGAGTGGACAAAAAGATGTGTTCTTCTTGATGACTGTGACATTCCCACTCCAAATTGCTAGATATTTATCTACAGATTAAAAAGTTATTTTAAGTATTTTTCAAGTGATATCTCATCAATGCTTCCCAGGTTTTGAGCAAACTGACAAGAGCCATGGTTCCTCCTCAGCTCTACTTCCTAACTTGGCATCCAGCTTGGAAAGAGTGATATGGGATTCTGACTATCTGGTGTATGGGATTGTCAAACTTTTGATCCCTCAAGATAAGACCTTAGTTTGACAGTAGTTCTGGGCTCTGCAGTGGGAAGTTTCAAAAGGACTGGGATGAAGGGATGGGGCGGTCCCCCACCTTGCTGAAATAGGGTCACCGTTGGCAGCAGATGGGCTGCACTCACTGGGTTCTGATCTGAGTAGTTGCAGCACACTAGGCTGTACACAATGGGATTTGTATTTGAGCTTTCAGGCATTACTGTAGTACAGATGTGAAATAATAGTCTGTCTCTAAAAGCAGTGCAACTCCAACATCACAGACCCATGGAGCAGAGACATCTGATGCATTCTCCAGACATGATTCTATTGGTATTGGATCAAGCTCCAGATTAATGGGTCCTAATGGGTTGACACTGGGAGGAAAAGTGGTGAAAACAGGAAGATCTTGTAGTAATATCTCTGTCTTCAAGGAATGTTCTATTTAGTTTGGAAGTAGACAGATCTATAACACTATTCTGTGTGTCCTGCTGCTGTCAAAACTTTGAAGAGGGAGCGTGAAGTTTTTTTGTCAATAGCTTCAGTTCTTCAAAATACCAGGCATTGTGGTTTAAACTGGTCGATTTTCTCAGTCAGAATAATGATGTCAATACCTAACCACTTTAGTAGTCCTCTTTATATTAGTCAGGATTGTCAAACCCTAGACAACACACCTTCAGATTTGGAAGTTAACAAAACATCTGTTGCAAGCAGAAGAAAATTACTGCATCTTTATGTCTTTAAGTATTTTAGAGCCTGTCAGATTTTCAGTGGTAGATCCAATTGTGGCAGGGTGAATCCACAAATACTCCAAATAAAAATTATTTCTATAGTAGCAGACTTGAAGCATCCCAAACTTCAGTAGCAAGTGGAATCATTATTTAAGGTCCTGAATAAAATTGCACCAGAGATTCTCAGATTCATGCTACTGCCTTGAGCTGCCGCCCTGCTGTCCCTGCTCTCATTGCAATTGTTTCGCAGTATGAACATACACACCCTTTGTTCTGAGAGCAGACTTGGTCTTCCTGATGTGGCATTTCTCAAAGACATGAAAATGTCCTCAGAAAGATGGTAAAAGGTCTTTAAATGAAAAACAGTATTTTTCATAGATAAACAGACTGATAAATTTAGTGTTGTTCAGTATACCATAATTTCATTTAAAAAGGCAAAAAAATTCTATTGCCTTTAGGAAGAAAGATTGGCAGGAAAAAATCCAAATCAACACAAAAAACCAAAAAGCTGTGAAAGTTTGTAGTGTCCTTCCATTAGCAAATAAAGAAAACTAATAAGTATCCCAATATACATGTTTGATTTAATTTTAATACAAATTGCACTATCTGTGAGGAGCTGTGCCAGAAATCACAACCTTTTGTTGTGATTTTAGCTTAAGTTAAATCACACCTAGATTTCCAAAATTATATTACTAATCAGTATTGTGCACATAATTCTGTTTTTTCATATTAACTTCTGGCTCTGGTATGCTTTTTAGATAAGTGCATACACATGTTGAGTTCTTTGGGAAATGGCCTACTGGATTACATTTCACATGAACAAACAGCATCTGACTGTCCTTGCTAGAGAGAAGCCCTCCCACTTCTTAGCAAATCCATTTCCTCTTTTAAATTGCAAGTAAAATCCTACACGGAAGAACAAGGGAATATCATCAGTCTGATTTAACTCTCAGCACTGGAAAAATGTGACCTCTAAACCTCATTAGACCAGAGAGTTTGAAAAGGAACTTAAGGGTGCATTTTGACCCTGTAAAGCAAAACAAATCAAAGTAACTGTTTTCCTAGGAAGAAGAATATGCAGAAGGTTATATAGCAAGTCAGTGCAAACAACTGAAAGTTACCACTCCTGTCTTGGCTCATCTTTTCTCATAAACACAAAACTGTGCCTGCCAGATAGTCAACCTAGACTTTTCAAGTATGTGCTTCTCCAAGTTACAGTTCTTATTTTTAGGTGGCTAGCATATTGCTAGCATGAATCTTTCTGGAAAATTATAGGTAGCTCTTGCACTCTGTTAGAAAAACACATGCTAGTAAACTGAACAATAAAAAAGCCAAAAAGACTCAAACCAAAACAAACAAAAAAACCCCTGAATTATATTGCTGGAATAATTTCCCTGATAAGCCTTACCTTTACCGTTTAATTCTGCATATCCCTACATGTCTTACAGGTATGGCTAAAGTCAGCCAGGTTGTCATTCTGTAATGTTCAAGAAGTCAGGGAAAGGAGAAACCAGCCTGTTCATACTGGGGGTACTGGTGAAATGTCAGACCTTCACCAGACCTGGAGACCCCAGGGAAATCCCATCTTCTGCAGCAATCCCTGACTTCCTCCTGCCTCCCCTCCTCCCAGGCACGTGTAGGAGGATGACTTATCAGTAGTTACTGTTGCAGTATTAAGTTAGATAAAGTCTTTTTTCTCTGTTCAGATTGGCTGAAGTGTACTGCACTGCTAAGAACTTATTTTCCTGTAGTCTCAGCCATCTTCTAGTATTAAACAAGAATTCTCCCCACATCCCTGGAAGAGAACTGACGTTCAGTACTATTTTGCTGTATTTATTTTGCAGTATATCAATTACACGAGTCACGGCAGACATCTCGCTTGCCAAACGCTCAGTGTTAAACAATCCCAGTAAGCATGCGATAATAGAGCGATCCAACACCAGATCAAGCCTAGGTAAGTACCTGTAATGATGCTATCTATAAATTGCCTGTGAAGTATGCTACTCTCATTTCATATCTATAAGCTAAAAATAGCCTTCTCTCTGCTATGAGAAAGTCGTAGTTCCCATAATAATTCAGAAATCCTGGCACTAGAAATCATTTTTAAATCACTATCAGGTAAACTTCCTATAGTGCTGATTTTGGTTTATTCTGTTTATGCTCAGTTTTCATATTTTCCTGTTTGCCTCAGTGGGGAGGGGCAGCCATCCATATAAAAAAATCTGAAGACATGTTCTTCTGGTTAAGTAGAAGTGACAGTTTTCAAATACTTGGAATTATATGGATATTATTGGTATTACGCATTATTTTTGATAAGATTACTAGTAATGATAGCTACTGCCATGAAGCCTGAGAAAAATTACTGAAGTACACATTTTATGAATTTTGTATCAGTTTAAACTAATCATAAGGTTGGTACAAAAAAAGAGAGGATGCAAAAAGGGAGATGTTTTTTAAAAATATAGCTACATTTATAGCCTAAATATCTGTCATCTTACATGAGTCATTTTGAACTGAAACTTGTCCAGTTGTTTCAATAATTAAACATTTATTACCCAGAGAGAAAAATGAGCTTACATGAGAAGTTGTAATTAAATGTAACCATTTACAGTACAGGAGGCTGCACTGGAGCTTCCCATCCCAAGGTGTCCTTAGAGTTAGGAGGAAAAGGTGATCATTTTTGGAGTCTTAATTCCTGACTGCCTTTTCCTTTCCTCTAGAGTGAGATGTATTGTATCCAGGACTCTGCTGCTGTCACTAGTGCATTCCCTGTGTAGAGACACCAGGACATAGTCAAGAGGTCCAGGGGAAGGTTCCCTGTCCATGGCCGGGGGCTGGAGCCAGATGAGCTTTCAGGTCCCTTCCAATACAAACCATTCTATGATGATTTTGAGATGAGTCCTGCCAGGAGTCTACATACTCTTGTAAGGCTTGACTGAGATACAGGGTAGAAGTCCCATAAGAAATCCTGCACAAGTCCCCCATCAAATACAAAAAAAAGGGGAACTTGCTACATCCCAGATGAATACTCCAGTCATGTTTCTGCCTTTACAGAGCTGCAGGTTCCCCTTAGTAGCCTTTGAGAGAGACTAGTTTCCCCTAAACACAGCATTGCATCTTGAAAAGTTGTAAATTTTGTGGAACAAGAAAGTAGTTTCATTCATTCTATTAAACAAGTTCTTACCAGTTTTGCAACAAAAAACCACACCTGAACTGTGGCTGAATTTTTAATGTTTGCCTAATATAGTAGTACTTTTTAGAATAAGCCTCTCCACCTTAAAATTTTTGACTTCCATTTCTCAAAAATTTGTTTTGTAAAACCTTTGCTTTCAGCTGTATGGAGGCTGTGAATTTTTTGCTTGACAGTAGTGTGTAGCTTCCAAGTGTGTCTCATTTTAAGTGTTTTCAAATATCAAAAAGCAATGTACTGTAACAACATAATTAGTATCTTTACACACAAGAATATTCTGTGTGAATTTCAGTCTTGTCACCAAAGGCTGTTTAATAATCTAATGAAAGGATAAAGCCTCACTTATCTGGAGTAGGACTGAAAATTGGTAATAGGTATGGAGGTCAGCTAGTCATGGAACAAACAGAATTGTGATGATTAAGTTTCCAGCCTCATCAGCAAAGCTTGTGCAATTTTGCAGTACTGTACAAATATATGCAGCAGTAAAAGCATATCATTCATTCCTCATGCTAAAATATTCTCATATATGTGAAACATCTATCACAAAGTTCCATGTAGAAAAAAAATAATAAAAATTGAATGCTGCCCAATCTGGTACACCTTTATTTCATGTAGAACCATACTCTTGAGAGCATGAACTTTTTTTTTTTGTGTCAAGGTACTTTTTTAGATGGAAGTATTTAAAGTGGGAATTCTGACAAAATCTCAGTTTGAGACATCCAAAAGATAACAGTGGTTATGTATATATGCAAATATGTGGGTAGATAAGTAGATGCGTCTCTTTAGTTTTTGTAACAGGCCTGCTATTAACTAAGATTTCCTTGTACATATCAGGTTTTCAGTTGCGTATAATTGTTCTAAATGATTTATAAACTGATTTATAACTTTGAAGAGCTTTGACGAGAGCAACTGGGCCATTCTCGCATAAAGTTATGGCAAAAATTATTTTTAAATATGCTAAAATATTCTCAAACTCATTTCTTTCAGAAGCTGCAGTACTTCCATTGTTCTAGTAATCTGGAAAGGTTTTGAAATTCAGTAGTAAACTGGAAAAAAATTCAGTTACATGTTTCTGGGCAATTCTGTGAAAATAATGAGAAAACTTGACCAAATTATTAGAGGCTGCTATTAACACATTCCAAGCTTTGCATCTGAATTGTTTGAAGACTCAGCATTCCTTGGCAAGGTCCAGCAATGATGCTGAGCAGAGCCTGCTCCCAGCAGACTGGATCAGGGCAGCCAAGCAGGACTGAGGTGAAAAGATGCTCATCTTTATATTTGCAATCCCTCCTTTGCTGTGCAGCATGGAGTATGGAATGAAAAGCTGTTTACTTTAAAGATGTTCACCCAGAGGAGCAGGTGGCTGGCCAGGCTAAGGCAGGAAGGCAAGTAGTGAAAATCCACTATGGAAGAGGTTGGACTTCCGGAGAAGGAGTTGGGATAGACAAACCCACTGATAAAGCACCTCCTGGTCAGTGCTCTAGGCATGGGACAAACCATGGGAGGACAGAAATCAGACAGGAAGTCAGAGAGGAAAGCGATGTGGCAACAATGCTGGAAGGAAAACTGAGATAAAATAAGCTGGAGTCAGAAAAGGTAACTGCTTTTGTAAGACAGTGGGACAACGCTTGAGGAAGGCAAAAGAAAAAAGTACAAGGTATGTTACAACCTGTTCCCTTGCCTACCGGCAACGTGCCTCAAGGCAGAAATTAGAGTCAGAATCAGAAAACATCATTGTAGTCTGCTGGTAGGTGACAACACAACGCTGCTGTGAGTACTTAGTTGTCTGAAGTAGAAGAGGTGAGTGGCAATTTTGCACTGTATTGTGGATTTTTTTTTCAGTTTGTGTGATGAATTTGTCAACAAAATATCCTATTAAAAGAATATTACTAGTTTTACGAATTCAAGTAGTGCAAAATAAAGGTTAGGGAGTGATAGTAAGAAGGCTAACTGTGCAGCTTTTTAGTATCTTTAGGTTATGTATGCTGTGATCCAGTCTTTGGTCAAATATTTACAGGTCCTCTGCCTTAATATTCTCGAAAAATGTATAAATAGTGTGGGGAATTGGATGCAATGCAGTTGCCCCACTGCAATAGTGGCTTTTTCTGCTTCTGATACAAAACTGCTGTATCGTACTAGATTAGTTATTTACAGACTTTATGAAGTTGGCTATTTTTTCCTAGTGTTCTTTGTATGCTTCAAGCATCTTTTGTAGAAATACTGAGTATTGTAGCTGAAACAGAAGTTCAAGCTTTGGACCTGTCAAATAATAGTATAAATCATCAAAATCAGCATGTTGCGTGGTAATGCACTGACTTGGAGAAGGGGGATGGAAAGTAGGCAGTCTTTTATGGACTACTGGAGCTGCTTGTAAAATATTGGCCTTGTGGATCCTCATTCCCCAGGAGTTCTCTTATTTTAGGCTCTACTCTTTGCAGACATTTAACTGGGGAGGTATTCTTTTCATTCCCAGCCTAGCTCAAAGAATTTTTTCCTTCTCTCAGATCAGTACTGATACTCTGTACTGACAGTATAGAGCAGCATCAGGAATGTCCCAAGTCTCAGTACTGACTTCTAAAAGTAGCTTCAAGGTTATGTTCCATTTTGGAAGAAAGAATCCCCAGGAATCAGGATTTCCTGATTTTTATTTTGAATATAATTTCTACTGGTAATTACTCTGAAGAATCAGAGATACATTTCTGAAAATTAATCCCACCGAATTATTCATAACTTGTGATTATTCTTTGTAATTCAGTTTTCTCTTTGGAATATACAAATAATTCCAGCTTCTTACCTAACTGGGATGTTTCAAAGGGATTTTTTTTCTGCATATACCACCAAAGTAAACTTCACAAAATAGCCCATAAATATTTTATGCATTCTGTTTCCAGAGAAAGATTAGAGCCATGTGTTCTAAATGAGATATGAAACATGTATTTGACAATGAAGAGAAAGTAAATTATTCAATGACTTCTTATCACTTGACAGTGTATGGAGTTGCACACTGAATGAGACAGCAGCCAGCCCTAAAGGAACAACTATATTTTATGTTCCTGAATATGCTCTCTTATAATACAGATCACAAAAGATTTGGTTTAGGAGAGCTATTTTGGCATTTCCTATTTTATTAGCATTAGCTTTGCAGCCAATAGTATTCTCTACTAAGACAAGTTTTATAGATACATCATTAAGTCAGGACTCACATCACATTAGTTCTTTTCTAGTATCTGCTGCAGGTCTGTTCGGAGTCCTGGAAAATGAAATTTTTCTCTACCTACATTTTCCCTTCTATAAAAGGAAAATAATTGCTGGGCGGGAGCGGGGGAGGGGGGAGGGAAGAAAGAAAAAAACCCCTAGAATTTAAGCAAACAGTAAATTTGTGCTGGTTTTTTGATTGTTTGGTTGGTTGGGTTTTTTTGTTGTTGGTTTTTTTTTTGTCCAGATTGTCTACAGTTACTTAGTTCTAGCCTTGGTATTTAAAACTGGTATTTATCACAATAAAAATTGGTTGTTGTTAAGGAAAAACAGTCATTTGTTTTGGTTTGCTCTGAAAGGGTCTCCTGGCTGCACAGCTGTGTGATGTGGGGAGATGAGTTGCTCTTTTCTCTCTCCTCCTTGATCAGTCATTGGCATATGGGCAGACACCTATGTGGTTTATTGATAGATCTGGTATAATTTAAAAATGCCTTTTTGCAAATATATGTATGTATATATTTGCTGTATAATATATATAGCAAATATAGCTCTCCAGAACTGCTTTATCTAATCCAAATCCCTCCTTCCTTCCAGATTCAATGCAAATCTATTTTTTCACTCATGAAACTTTGTGTAGTGGTAGCTCCTGCAGCCAGGCCACTGATCTACCCCTCACTTATGATCACGTTTGTGAGCAGCAGTTGTAACTGCAGCAGAGAAGGCTATTTCTTAGATTTCCGAAAATATTTCATTGTTTTCTAACTATTATTTCCATAAGTGTTCTATCAATTACTTAAGGTAGTAGGAAGTGTGTTTGATATATTAGTACCAAATACTTTTCTCTGGGAAATAAATGTATCTCTTTTTGAGAACTCTTACCTTATCACCCAATACAGGTCTGCAGTGTTGTACATAGCACAGAAAACAGTGAAGTGAGCACCATTCTTTGGAGTGATTTAATAGACAAACCAGAATTAATTTCAAAGAGACATACACCAACAATGTGATAATCAGAAACAGGAATAGCCATGAGGAACTGGATTTACAGGATTATAAGGGAGTCTCAATCAGCTTATAATGCTGCACACACCTATTGACTGACAGTTTGCTTTTGTAATGGAATCAGTTAAAAATAGACTTGGGATTTGACTCATTGGAAACCAATGCTGCCACTGAATATCTACTATAAAATTAATGTTCTCGAGAACTTTTTAAAAATAGTGTCTGGCTCATAAAGATTTAGGTGGATAGTACAGTCTTGTTCATCTCTGTCCCAGTTTGAGGTAGGATACTCTAATTAAGCTTGTTTCGATGTAAAGAGAAATGTTTGCTTGTCAATATTATTACATGTTTTAACACGTGAGATGTTGAAGGAAAGGGCAAATTTCTTTAAAAGCCTAGAAGAAATTTCTAATTTTGGACAGATCTTTTTCTCCAAGAAGGTACAGTACATGGTTGAATCTTATTCATTTGAAAATCAGCTCCAATTGGCTTAGTTAAATTTTTATATGGACACATGCCATTTGCAGAAACTGAACCAGCTTTGTGCTTTTGCTGCATTTCTTTGTCAGAAGAACCCTAACCTTTTTCTGTGTATGTTACACTTGTTATAACCTTACCTCATGCTGTATGCTTTGTACAAAACCTGATTGTGTTGGCTTTTTCCATTCTTTGCTTCATTAATGCTCTCCCTTTCCAGATGTTTTAGGTATGTATACAAGCTTGCAAATTACTTTTCCCGCTGTTTTGTGTTCAGTGCTTTATTGTGCCTCACATAACCACCGTGTGTTTCTTGCATCTGGCTCACTGACAGACAAAAGACGATCCTATACTGTGTTTCTAAGTCTTTCTTTTAGAAAACCTTGGTGGTTTTCCTCATTTATTTTCAAGTAATTCTAAAAATAAAGTTGACATTGACAGATAAACACTACAGATTAGGTATTCCATTGTGTATTTCTGAGATGTGTGCACCTAATCTGCGTGTTCTGACACAGACGTGTGACAATGGCTGTAAAATGTGTCATTGTGTTTATGGTAAATCAATTGCCATCACGTGCCTCAGAGTCTGTTTATTTGCTTTCCACATGCATATAACCTGTCAGGCATTACATGCACCCAGTTTGCATGTGCATTTGAGCACCTACCTTTGAAAGGCTATCTCTAAAAGGTGTATAGAGCTTCCATTCACATCATCAGGTTGATACCCCAAAGTTTTGTCTTCTGAAAATGAAATATAAACGCTCCAAGAAATAGTAGTGGATTAGCTGTGCAAATTTCAGCCTTGTGGGTTTTTTTTTTTCTTGATATTTGTGTGAGAAGCCAATTGAATGTTTGAAACTATGGTAATAATTTATTTGTTAAAAATATATATATATATACACACACACTGTATTTTATATACATATATGATGTTGCTATGTATTCTTCATGTCGGTAATTTAATGACAGTTGTGGTACAGGATAAGTTTCAAGTAAATGCTTCCTCATCTATAAATCAAACATAGATTTAAATGAGTGCTAGTTAGGCCTCATAAAAATCCTTCATTGCTTACAGAGGCCAAGGAACAGGAGTGCAAAATTTGGACTTAACCAAGAGTATTTCTTTCTCAAAGTCTCAGAGATCTAATATAGTTCAAAGAAAATAAAGGAGATATTAATTGTGTTAAGGAAAATCCTGATTGTCCCTTTATAATTTTATCTTCAAGATAGCTGTGGCAAGTGTCCATAACTCTCAAGTGTTAAATGTTAACCCAGTAAACCTGAACCTGCCTTGAACCAGAATGCAGTAAGATAGCAGCTAAGAGCTTTTGGGTTTTCATGAGGATGTAGCTATACTTCTTTTTGCCCACAAATGGGGAAAAAGTAGCATGAAGTTAGTGAACCTGTTACAATTTCTCCGGATACTCTTTTATCCTGCTGGGACAGCCTTGATTTTCTTAACATCTAAGGTCAGAGTTTCCCTACTGAATTCTTTAGGTAGTTCTGTATCAGAAGTTTGTTACCAACTTTCCAATATTCTAACTTGCAAATAAGGTTTTCATACAGTAAAGGCATTTTCGATACAGGCAAAGCATTTTAATGAAATTTCCTGAGTGTTTTCAAAGGGTATATGGGGGAAAAAATATTGATTTCTGTAAATTAGAGATAAGTCTTAGCAATCTGTCCTTATATTTTCTCATGATACTGCACAGAAATATGTGTGATTGATAATTGCATTGAAATAAAACATGCTCAAAACAAAGTAGTGTAGCAATGTGTTAGAATAATTGCTAAGGTTATGGATATCTGTGTAATAGACAGGATACTTGGATAAGTGAATAAAATATTTTTAGCTAGTTTGTTTAAGAGTACAGTTTGCTTCCCTTAAAACTATTCACACTGTAGGTCAAATTGATCCAGATTTTTTTCTTTCTCCTGGGCTGGTGGGACTGATTAAAGTTGGTGTCTGTGTTCCCATTTTATCCAAGACTAAAAGTTTGTGTTGTTTAACCAGAATGCAAAGAAGTCTGGGCTCAGTTCTGTTCTCTGCTAAGAGAGGCATGGACTCACCATTCCCATTGCCATGACAGGGCTCTGATCACCTTTAGGATGGCTGTTGGTTGGTCCTGCTGAGTCTTACGCACTTTGCATAATAATTAAACTTCCCCTGGAGAAGGAACTGGGATCCATGTGTTTTGCCTCCCACTCTGAGCATCAGGCTGCAGAGTCAGTCTCTCTCCCACTCAGTGAATACGCACATGTTTTGTGAGTGGCACACCATCAGCAGGAGGGCTTGGATAGCCAGGGATGGAGTAGCTCCACATCCTATCTGTGAGAAAGGCTGAACATTGTTATTTGTGTTTGTTCTGAGAAAAGGAACAGACCAAGGGAACACTTACTTGATGCCTATGTATGGACTAGATCTGTAAAAACCTATAGCACTGCACTGAGTGATGAGGCATGGTGCACAAATACCCAAGTTATTGCCAGCCTGACATGATGATATCCATTCTGAACTATGCAGAGATGCTTGATCCCCTGGGCAAAATAAACATTAGACTGCTTCTTTGCCCAGTCTTCCTATTACAATTACTCCTTAACAGGGTGCAGGGGAGCTTGATGGTAGGAGCAGTGTTGTGCTGCTACATGGCACCTTCTGGAGCTGTCGTGCGTCTTCCTGGCACAGTCATTTCAGTGCACCCTTGTGCAGTGCTCAGCCACTTCTGTTACTGCTGCAATCTGCTGCTTTCAATCTTTTCCATTCATAGACCATTAAAATTTACTTCCAGTTTAAACTTGGCATAAGCATCATCATTCCATGAATGCTATTGTTTTTCTAGCCCAGAGAAATGTGGCAGGAAGTAGACATTTTTATGTGCCATTTAGTATTTTTAAATGACACTATCTGTTTTATATTTTCACATAATTACAGTGCTGCATTTCAGGAGATGTTAGTCCATTATAAATAGATCTTGGTTATGTTGAGGTTTCCAAACATGGGATGGTTTCTGTCAATACCACTTGGACGTGTATGTACATTAAAACCCATCTGAATTCTGCCTAAACTGAGCCTCAGCAGGCAGGAGGAGGAAAACCCTGCAGCACCTCGCCCCACAGCTCCCCTTCAGCAGAGCCCAGACCGGAGCTCCAGGCAGAGAGCAGACATGCTTCTCTCCTTTCTGCCTCATCCCTTGCAGGAGCCCCATCTGTTAGGCATGAGTAACACATGCAGCTACTTTCCCTGGAAAATATTGTCATCCTCCCACTCCCACCCTCCCCTTTTTACGTAACAAGCTAGTGGCTAAGGTATTTGGTGGAGACCAGGGAAATCTAAGTATATTCACAAAACTACATTTAGGTTAGACATTTGATTAAAATACTTGTACCAGGCATCTTTTGACCAGTTGCCTGTGGACTAAGCTAAAGCATTTATTCTCTCTTGCTTATGTTTTCCAAGTTTTTTTTTCCTTCTTAGCTGGATATGCTGGAGCAGAGGCACAAAGCATTCTGCTCCCCAGCACTGGAACACCCCACAGTTTGAGGTGGTCATGTAATCCTGCCTGGAGACTGTGGGGCTGAACCTCCCTGCCTGGGAAGGAGTGGGGGCTGCCCAGCCAAGCCCCCGTTCGCTCCTTGCCTGCCCAGAGCAGCATTGCTGCTTGAGGGGAGGAAAGAGGAAGATGAGAAAAAAGAGGCCAAACACTTACATACATGTGGGGTTCCTCCTTAGCTTGCTCTGCTGTGCTCAAACCCCTTGTAGCTTATGGGATCACCTTGGTAGCAGCCTCATTGCTTTGTTTCCAGTGAATCAAAGATCCCTGGTGCAGTCAGGGGTAGCCTGCTGTGGCCTGCATTCTGCTCACAGCAGTACCCCATGGAGACACTGGGGATTTTTCATTCGATATTAAGCATGTGTATACACATATGCTCACAAATTAAAATTTGAAATTTTAATTCTGTCAGTCAAGCTCATGATTTTGTTCTCATTAGAGACTTGTGTGGGCACAGCTGAATAATTATCACTTCCTTTTATTTATTTGTTTGCTTATTTATTTATTTATTTTTTAATTTTCTCAGATTTCAGATATGACCTTTACTCATTTCTAGGAGGTTTTTTTTGTGCAAGACGTTCTACGTGGTTTTAAGGCATTGGGATAAAAACTACATTTTTTTCCTTTCACCTTTGTTGTGGAAATCCTAAGGTTGCCTTAAACTTCTCAATACTTTAACTATAGTCATGGAGTTTAGTGGTTAATTATTTTTAAGTAACTGTGTTTTTATAAAAGAATTAGCGTAAGAAATCATGGTTACTGATAGCTGTTCTCCTTAATTTATAAAATTATTTCAAAGCCATTAGTGTCAGGTGTTGCTAATCATTTTGTATTGCATACATTGGCATAGTTGTGTTCTTTTCATTCCATATGTCTGTAATATCAGTAGCCATGTTTCAAAAAACTAGAATGCTTTGTCTCTGTGCCTGTTGCAGTTGAAATCATAATTTACCTATGATCTGTTTCAATGAACAAAACAGACCTACCGATACCATAGAGAGGAGACAAGGTCAAATTTAATAGGATATAAAAGTCATACTGTGCTCAGTTGAGAGTATGTGAATTTCACTGCTCCTTGTGAAGATCAAAATTTCTTTGCTTCCTCTAAGCAGTATTTTGTGCTTTACTTGGGCCTTTGCAGGCCGGATGCATGTTGATTTTGCATCTCTTCCCTCTCATGGAACTGTTCTTTCATCAGGGTCTTGCTGAAACAAATTGCTGATGTAGCCAGTGCTCTGTGAAGCTGAGAGTGCTGGTGGCTCCTGGCTGCTGTGGCTGCAGCCCAGGTTTGCAGGAGGGTTGTGCTTCTCCAGCTGTGTAGCAGAGAGAATGTTCCTGTACTTCAGCATTACATAAGTGACCCCAAGTTCCACTGCAGTTCATCATGTTCTTAGTGAATTGACAGAGAAAAAATGTTGTTGTATCTTTGCCAGTATTTTAGGTTAGATTATTGTTGTGTACTGGGAAAGATTTTTTCTTGGAATTCACTTGTGAGGTCCAACTGTATAAGGAGTATTTGTCTGCCTCCATAATGGGATAAGTGATTTACTTGTCCTCTGCTTGCACTGAATTTCTGTTCAAGGTGCAGTAGTGATATTGGTAATTAATATTTGGAAGTAAGTTTAAATGTGCTGTATTTAAAGTTCTCTGGGAGATGTGTACTTACTGTTTCTTAGAGCTGACTCCTCATTATGTGGAATAAATAGTTGAGTGCTCCTGTCATTTAAAACACGTTCACTTTCTGGTTACCAAGGAGACCATATGAAGTAGATTGTAAGGGTCACTTTAAAAGTTGGTAACTGATTTCTGGGTTTGTGTGTTGTAGCTGGGCTGTCAGCATTTCATGATGATTGTCACAGTAATTCTAATTATTTTTATACCTCTCATTATGATTGGCAAATACAATTTATTGGAGTTAAGTGTTATAACTTCACTCTTACATCTCTCCAGTACATAAGAAAGGACATTATTATAAATAGATGGTATTCATGGAGGTGGGAAAATTGCAAAGCTATTACTGTGCTGCTTTGAAGATACCCTACTGTCACTGTTCACAGCTCCCTATTTTAACTACCAGTGACATTTGTGTTACTATCCCCACATGACTTTTTGAGTTCTTTGCTTACTTTGGGCAAAAGTCTGAGAGAAAATTCATGTTGAATGTCTTGTTGTGAAGAAATTTTTACAGGTAGAGAATTTGGTTTTTGAGAGATACTCTAAATAAAAATGAAAACCATAGCAGTAGCAGTGGATAAAGCCATCCAAAAAGAGAAGCTACTATTACATAAGTAATTGCAACCAGCTTGTTAGGTTGGAATTCAAAGATGATTTCAAGCAAAATGAAAGTTTTTCCAGAAGCTGAAGAAGTACTCTAAGGAACAGGAGATCAGGACCTCTTCAGCTATCCCTCTGGCATTTTTCCCATCTATTGCTGACTGAAGAGGTAGAGGCGCATGTATTAGTGCAGTAGAGTTCCTTGAACTTTTCTCCTATACCCAAGCTAAGAAAAATAAGTACTGAAATGCATTTTAATTGACCAAAAAAAAAAAAAAAATCTCTCCATCTTCAGACTCAAGTGGAAATTATTGGTTCATAGGACCATAGTTACCTGCAGTTATTGCTGTGGGCGTGTTTCACAATAGAACCTACCCTGAGGTATACTCTGCCCTGCCAGAGGGCATTTCAAAAAGCACAGGAGGAAATTTAGTTCACAGAGGTGTGTTCTCTACTGGCAGAAAAGTGCTTTGAGCAGTGTAGCAAATACTACTTCTCCAGACAAATTTACAATACAATGACATAGAGAGAGATTTTTCTGGTTATAAATTGTCTTGAACAAGAGCTTTTTAGCAGTCTGGAATGGTCTTAAAATGATACACTAACTAATGTTGTTATACTGACTAAAGTGTTGAACCTGCTTTGAAATTGCAGGATAAACAGCAGACTCATCATCAGAACAGTGTGACAAATTATCTCTGATATGTTTTTTCTAGTTGTCATTTGACCTTAAATGAGGGATAGATTATTGACTATCTTCTAAAACTCTGAGACAGTGGTATTCAGTGATTTCAGCAGATGCAACAAAGTTGTAGAAAATGTAATTGTAAATGTGCCAAGAACTATCAAAAGTTCTGTCTGAAAAATGTGATCCTAATTCAGACAGCAGCAGGACCATAGTGCTTTTCCAGACCAGCAGCAAAGCATGCATTGATGTTTTCCATACCACACTGTGCACCTCTCAGAGTGTTCACTGCTGTAAAAAACTGATTGTATGTGCTCACCCAAAACTGCAGATAACCACAAACAGTTGGAAGTGATCTCTAATAAATCCAAACCAATATCCACCTCCTCCAATAAGGGATATAATATATAGATTTTCTGATGGCCATTTAGATGTTACTTTGTTTATAAAATGACCATAGCAATCACTTTTTGATTTGGAACCAAAATACTAGCTGGGATGCCTTGCTCTCTCTTGGAAATTTTGCAACCTTTTTATAGTACCTGATTTATTTAGAAAAAGTCATATCTCTTTCAGGAGACCATTTGATGTAGAAAACTCTTTCTCTAGCCAGATCAGATAGGTTGTGGGTTTTTGCCAGTGTAATAAATAAAAGGTCAATAATATAATTTCAAGAAACACTCTATTAAATTTTGGTACCTCTTCTTGACCTTTAAGTCTCTCTTGGTTGTCTTCTAATACTTTCTTTGAATGGGCTAGATATCTAATCTGGTTTTGATTCCTGAAGCGTGCACAACTTTTAAAGGGAAACCTATATGAATTAGTCTTGTCTGGCCCAATGACTTTCTTTATAGACTTGCACAAAGCACCCGCTTCTCTAATTCCCTGTGAAATCAGCCAGTAGCAAGATTTGAGCAGGAAAATGTGATTTCATTTTAAAGATGATTTTGCTATTATAAGATGTAGTTTTGTTTCATTGGGGAATGAAGACAGTTTCTACACCACTTGTGAAAGCGGATGCAGCCCATCTGTCTTGGAGAGGTTTGCCCTGGAAAGTACTGCCAATCAGACAGGGTGCTGAGGAGCTGTGAGCATGATTACCAGAAGAAAAGATGATTTTCCTCTGGGAAAATCAGCTTTCCACAGCTCCTGGGATTGTGCGAAGGATACCATAGCATTATTTGGATTATTCGGTTATCTTCTCTTCTAAAACTGTTCTACACATAATAGACAGATTTCCAGAGCTTTGATAAGTTGAAGTAAATGGGAAAAAAGTAGTTTCTACTAATATAGTGATCATTACTTCCTAATGCCTATCTCAAGCACACCAGTTTGAGCAAACTGGTTACTGGTTAAGATTGAAGTCTGAGCTGACATTATTTACATGGAGGACATTTGTGGCATAGTAAGGTTGCTATTTGATGCAGCAAGCATTTATACCCCTTTTTCTTATATGCATGGTCTGGGGTCATGTAAGAAGGTGTTATCAGTATCTCTCCAGCCTGGTATAGCAGGAATTGGTGAGCTGAGAGAGGCAGGCAGTGCCTGCAAAGGCAGCAGCACAGGGGTGAAATGCTCTTATTAACATTGTGTTCATTACCCTTCTGTGCCAGGGACATGCACAGATAACAACAACTCCTGCAACCAGAGAAGGAGCAGCACACCAGTCTACTACAACGTTACATTTCTTATAACTAATCACCTCTTAGTATTTTCATAACTCTAATTTTCTACTTTGCAGCTGAAGTTCAGAGTGAAATAGAACGGATTTTTGAATTAGCCAGGACACTGCAGTTGGTAGTGCTTGATGCTGATACCATTAACCACCCAGCTCAACTCAGCAAAACCTCTCTGGCCCCCATTATAGTATACGTAAAGATTTCTTCTCCTAAGGTAAATATTTTAGATACCTGCATGTTCTTTCAGGTATTTTGGTTTATTTTGGTTGTTTGGTTTGACTGGGCCGGGGGGGTGGGGGGGGGGG
>VXBB01012340.1:1093830-1182446 GCA_013399915.1 Illadopsis cleaveri
GGGGTTTTTTTGGGCCTTAAATGCAGAAAATGACATGTCTTCGTTTAGGTTCACAGTGATATATTATTATTGCTTCCCTTTGGATAGTGAAGCATTAATAATCAAAAAAGTATCTGAGCTCTAGTGTTAACTGCAACCTATTTTGGAAAACAGGCTGTAGCTCCAATGAGATTTTAATTGGAATTGCACTTTTAGTATCAATCACATAAGTAGTGCTCATGGTTTGTTAAATCAAAATAATATGGAAATGAAAGAATGATTTTTACTGAATGAGTATCAGATTGATTGCTAAACTTTAACATCTGATAATATACTATTCACTGTGTGTAAAAAAAATTGCACAGACCTTGTGAAGAGGCATTTGAAAGAGAAAAATGAATTTGTGGGAAGAGAACTCAGGATATCAAATTTAAAAAAAATCAGCTTAGAAACAAACAAAACCAAAAGCAGCAGAAAAAAGTCAGGAGTGGAACTTTTTAGTGCTTGTAAAGGAAAGGAGATATATGGATGTAAATGAAAATTAGCACATCCTGGATGAGGGAACATGGAAAATGTTCTTGAAGCCAACAAATGAAGAATCTGCTCTGCTCATGTGAGCAGTTTCAAATGTAAACATTTTAGGTGGTTATATTTGTATATTAAGTCTGAACCTGCTCACTTTTTTTAATGTCTTATTTTTCACAGGTTTTACAGAGGTTGATAAAATCTCGAGGGAAATCTCAGGCCAAACACCTTAATGTTCAGATGGTGGCAGCTGATAAACTGGCACAGTGTCCTCCTGTGAGTTACTGTTAGTTTATGTCTTGTCTCTGAAAGGTGCCTTTCTTTTCAAGCACGAGGTTAATTACATAATTTTTGGGATTGTTTGCCCTCTTCTGGCCATATTTAACTATTGCTTTTTGCAGAACACCTCCTGAGGTCTCAGGGCTCTGCACTAGGGTGCAGGGGAAAAAAGTCTTAGTCACAATCAGTTATTAGGATGTGTGCTGATACAGTCAGTGCTTCAGTAAACTGAACATTTGTTTTACTTGATAAGTTTTAGGGGGTTATTGGTCTAAAAATGAACCCTCTTAGTGACTGTGCTTTTATCTCTGGTAGTTTAGAGTAAGGCCAATGGTTTGAGTAGCTCCTCTGGGACGTGTCAGCACGGCCCACCACTGCTGATGTTCTTAGTCAGGATTTTGGCAAAAGCTGAGTGGTTCTCCATAGCTGGCAGCTCTGCAGTTCTTCTTCACATGTGCACTGAAGCAAATTCTCTCAGTTTCTACCTATAAGGGGAGGTGATGACACCCCAACTGTGTTTCAAACCTGGCATGCCTTGCTGCCTGCATACTCAGCTGTCAAGAGTATGGGTAAGAAACCAGAAGATGGGAGTATATAGTTCAGTTGCAGATATAATTTGCCACAGTTACGGAGCTGAGTGAAGGGAATGTCTTTATCATTTAAATTCAAGCATCTGAGTTAAGCAATGCTCAGGTCCCCAGGAAGTCAATGAAGAATGCTGGAGACCTGAACAGGCCCTCAAAGCTGCCTTCTGCTCCCTGACCAGGGAGGAAATGGATGAAACTCACCTCCTAACTTTAGAAGACTAAAATTAGACTGTGTGACTAATCTCATACCTAGTATTTGTATGACACTTGGAAACTGAATTATCTGTATTCTTACTGTTGTTAGTTATTGTTCTTAGTTTGCCGTAGTTTTCTTATAGTTATTCTACAGGGGGATTTAATCCCTTTCTTGCCACTCCTTTTTTTTCAATAGTAATTCTCCAATATTTATCTGTTCTCTCTGTAAATTTAAGATTTGTTCAAGCTGCTTCCCTGTCTTCTTTGACTGTTTGTGTATTACTATGTGGAAGTCACAAGGCCTTGCTTTAGCAAGTGTAACGTTGGTGCTAGTTATAATTCCATTCTTTTGCATCAACCACATTCAGAAAAACAAATGCGCAAAAAAAGGTAAAATATCTTCATACAAGTACTAAAAATGTGGTTCATTTTTGATTCATGGAAAGCGTGATCAATGTCTCTAGCTAATCTCCCTTTACCTGGTGATTATTCTCACTAAAACCTTTCCTTTATCAGGAAATGTTCGATGTAATTCTTGATGAGAACCAGCTTGAAGATGCTTGTGAGCACCTTGCTGACTATCTGGAAGCCTACTGGAAGGCCACACATCCACCTAGCAGCAATCCTCCTAACCAGCTTCTCACTCGCACACTTGCAACAGCCACCCTTCCTATTAGCCCAGGTCCAAATATTAATTTACAGGTACAGTTTTTATGCCATTTCTTTTTTTCTTCTGTCAACTTCTTCTCCTTCCAAAGCACAGTTAGGCTGATACTATAATACACTGAATACGTTTTCCTGTTGTTGATAGACTAAAAGCTTTTTCAGTAGACATTCACCCATTTTCAGTATAAAAGGCAAATGCAAGCATGTTACTGTTACTGCTATTGAATTTATAGTAGCATGTGTTTGTGCATTGACTAAGGAGCTGGTTTTGATTCCAAGGACTAAGCTGGCCTGACTGAAAGTTGATGTGAAATGGAATACTTCAGGTTTTATTGTGCCCAGGACACTACTGTACCAGCCACAAGCATTTATAGCTGGCCACATGTAATCCAATCAGAGAAATAAAACTAGACTAAGACCATGCACATTCCAGCCCCTGGTAATGTTCTGACTGATGGGCACCCTATCCCTAATAGGCGAATCCTGGCCCCAGAGGCCCTGCATGACAAACTGGGTTACGTACAGGGCAGATCCACAAATGTCAGAGGGAAACTTCTTCCAATCTTCCCACAGGCTGTAGAGTTGTAGAGGTTGAGGATGACTGACTGTATCAGTAAAGACTCAAGGTCAAATTGGCCCTTCCAGTGTTTCCTTTGTTCTTTTATTCATTGGCAATTGCTGTGAAAAGTAGAGACTTCTTTCAAGCCAAACTCTTACGTCAAATCCAAGTCCTGCTGTGCTGCACGTTGTGAGACCTTGAGAGGCTGTATGTTTTGAACAGTAGGGACACTCTCCAGTGAGCTGGGAAAAGCAGGCTTTATTCCTGCCTCTGCACTGATGTGCCTGTTGGTTTGGGCATATTATGTCCCCTCTCTCTATTCTCCTTCAACTTTTGGTTTGTATAATTTTATTGAGGTGTTCAGCATAAGGAGATGCTTTCCTTTGGATATCATGTGTTGCATGATGTGTAATGAAGTGTGTAAAGATGATACTTCATTATAAGTAGTGAGTGACACGTTGAGGCTGAGAAGATTACAGAGGAGGATAAAATATTTGATCTGTCCCAGATCAAATAAAAGCTTACGACATCTAAATTTCTACCTAAGGTCAATATATGCCCATAAATTATATACATATGCAAGTTACAGTTCATAACTTTGGCTAAGAAAAACACCTCCTTATAGAAAACCAAAGGAAAAAAATTATCTGCACCCAAATTAAAATGCAAAAAAGTTGTGCTATTTTTTATGGTTTTGCAAAACAATTTTTTGTGTCAAATAATTTATTTCTCATTAGAAAACCACAGACTTTACAGGTTTGTTCTTTAACAAGAAAAATTTCTTTAGCCGTCTTGAAGGGTATCTCCTCTTGCTTTCAGAAACAGTTGCCGGAAAAGAGACTGTAAACTATAGCTCATTTCTGCATTTTTTTCTGTCCTCAGAGCTGAAACACCTTGAAAAAATTGTGAGCTGGAAGAATTTCTGAGTATGAAATTCAGTATTGTTGTGTGCAGCCTTGCTAGATAAACTTTCTTTGCTTTGTAAACTTCTAAATTATTTTGCTCAAGTTTTTTTATGCTTTTTGAGTGTGGATTTATAGCTCACATACTCATCGTATTAACCACATTCTCTGGAGGAACTATGCAGACTTTAATAACACTTTTCTGAATGCTGTGCTGTCTCCTTACACACTAACAGATTCTTATTTTAAGAACTAAAAATGAGAGTGTATTTGCAGTTTCACAGTTTGTTTGTAGGTCTACTAACACAGAAGTGTGAATCAACAGGGGTCCCTTATGGAACATAAAACTTTGGTTTGGAACTTTTGGTTCCTTTGGTTTAATTTTCCTACGATACATTTTCAGCTGACATCTCAAACCTGAGCTTGTCATTGCCTTGGCACAGAGTGGGTCTATTTTTTGATGATGGTTGCTGAACCCATTCTTTCAACAGTGTTAAGACCCTGTATTTAGAGAATTTTAAGTCTGTTCCTGTGCCTTTTGTCTGGATTGCTCTGCAGGGAAAAGCCACCAGTTGTTTGGCCTGGGGGAGCCACGTCCGCACTCCAGAGCATTGGAGTCATCCTCCCCTGGGGCCAATGCAGTGCCCCTTTGCCATGAAACACATTTTGGGTTTGTGGTTTTTAAGTTCCCAGTGTACATTGTAAGGAGAGATTTGTGTTGCCAGCTGCCAGAGTGGCATTTTTGCAGCATGAAGCTGCCTGTGTGCATTGCATGGCACGAGGTGCTTGAAGGTGTGAGGCCTCCTGGGACTGTTTGAAAAGAAACAGGCAAAGACCTTACACCTTGTGTCTGTCTGAGGGAGAGCTGTGGCGCGAACTTGTATGGAAATAGTTGGCTAACTCTGAAAGGACTGGAGCAACCTTACACACATATGGTACAGGTGATCAGGGACCACTGAAAATAAGGAGCAATGGAAATTCACTCAGCAAACAAAGGCTTCTCTCTCCTCTTTCAACACTGTTTAAACTTCTTTCCAAGAACCCTTACTTCTTTGAAAGTACAAACTGAGTACTGAAATAGGATTATCTCAAACTTTCTCTATTTTACACAGAAAAACCTAATGAAATTTAGACATAAAATTCCTCCACTGAAGAATCTATTCCAAATCAGAGCCCAAATTTGCTTCTGAACCAAAAAGCCAGACTCTAATCCAGATTCAGACATTACCTTTTCAGTGTCCCTGTAATATTTAATGAAAGTTACTGTCAATGAATTTGCCCGTAACTCCCAACAGCCCTTACACTATTCTGAAATTGCAGGTATTGGTTCTAAATTTATTCATTGTGTTCTTTCACATGTGCTCATCATAACACAGAAGATGTATCTGAGCTTGTAAAAGTAGCAGTGTTTCCAAGGCAGGTTCAGATTTTGCATTTGTTCTCAAACTGTAGCAATGACAGAATTTATGATTACGTGTTGGTACTTGCATTTGACCACATGAGAATTACATGTATACCATGTTTAAAACCAGTCATGGTGATGAACTGGTAAAAGTTGTGTTTACACATGCAAAGCAGTCACTGCTTTGGACTCTTTTGCTTTTCACTTCATTTAATTTACAATTCACAATGACTCTGTTGAGTCATTTCCTTTCACCTTGAACAGGTCTATTCATGTTTACAATTATTATATTCCATTCTGGCAAATCAGAATCATCTTGAGAATCACAAAAGCAAGAATAAGAAATTTGACTGCTATTCCTGTTACCTTGTTCTCATCTATACTGTTTATTTCAAATTTGAAACCCAGCTCATCTCTCAGAAGTTGATGTAACAAAATGTTGTCTTAGAAAATTCAGATTTGTCAAATTCACCAAACTGGTGATTTGAAATATGCTGCTTTTTATAAGTTTCTGATTAAATACAGATTATTATCCTTTCCAATTTCCTGTAATTTTACTTTTTGGGTTGCTAGGAAACCCACCTGCCAGGATCTGTGGCTGAAGGACAAAATTTCCTCCTTCCTCTAGCTGTTTTCCACAAAATAGAAAGACAGAAAGAAGATACGTCCATGAGCTGCCCTGGGGGAAATCCTTATTTTTAGACAACTCTGAACATAGAAGGGCAAACTTAAGACTAACTTTGGTATTCAGACAGTCTCACTAAAAATGCCTGTATAACTCTGGTAAAATCTACATTAATTTTGTGACAGCAGAGATGATTTTGTCTTGACATTCTTCTCCTCATGTGAGAAGTTCAATATTACCTATTAAAATTTTTGCAATTAATCCTGAAAAGTCCTTAGCTGCAGTTTAGCAATAAAAACAGGTTAATGTAATGAAACCCCCAAATGAGGTAAATAATGCCACTTGTTCATTTTGCAGTGATTTCAAAGCATTTATGCGGGTGAAGAGTAGGTTTATTACCTGGTAATTTTTATTTCAGTCTTTTAATAGCAGTGGTGTGTTAGGAAATTTTCTATGTGATAATATCACTCTCCTCCTGCTTTTCTTGGCAATGGGCTGTATTCTTGAGCTCTTAAAATTATGAGGTCAATATTTAATACGTCATTACCAAGAAGAAATGAAATTATTGCTGAGAAAACAGAAGGTCAGTGATACTATTGGTATCATAATACAAACTTTATTCATAGCAGAATCAATTTTTTCGTTAAAAAAAAAAAGTTACTCTTCAAGAGCCAAGGTTTTGTACTTTGGTTCTTTGCTGGAATCCACCTCCTCAGCCCTCTAAAATCACTTTCCCATTGTGGCTGTTTCCAGACACGCATTTGTAAACTCTCAACTGATACATGCGCTCTCCTGGCATGATACCTCCTCTCAATTTTTCTGCAGTTTGTCGTGTTTCTGCATGCACTCTTTTTCTTTGGAGGGTGGTGGCAATTACTGCTAACTGGAGTAGTCAGAAACATCACAAGAAATGAGAAAGTGCCACAGAATAAGCCAAGTGCCACCCTACATTTTTATGAGAGTAAAAAGAATTGTTTGTATTATAATACTGAATTTTCAGTAAAAGTTGAATACTAATGGTTTCTTTCCTAGTTTAGATTCAAAGTGGATTGTTTTGTACTAAAAATTTATTGGTTTCATGGTACTTTCTAGTTGGCTTTGATATTGGGGGAAGTTGTTCAGTGTGTACCTCCTGACCTCACTGCTGGTTCTGGTAGCAGGGATCTCAAGGAGACCAGAGGAATGACCATTCGGTCCCTGAGCGCAGCGGTTCCCACACTGAGGAGGAAGCACGGGTGGAGCCCACCAGGAAATCCCAGCACCGCTCTTCCTCCAGCCAACACCACAACCACCGCAGTGGTGCCAGAGGCCTTCACAGGCAAGAAACTTTTGACTCAGAAACACAAGACAGCAGAGATTCAGCTTACGTAGAGCCAAAAGAGGACTACTCACACGAGCACGGTGACCACTATGATTCTCACAGGGATCACAATCACAGAGACGAGTCCCATGGGATCAGTGAACACAGACACAGAGAATCCCGGCATCGCTCAAAGGAGAGGGACCGTGAGCAGGACCACAATGAATGCAACAAACAGCGCAGTCGTCATAAATCCAGGGACCAATATTGTGATAAGGATGGGGAAGTGATATCGAAAAAACGTAACGATGCAGGAGAGTGGAACAGGGATGTTTACATCCGTCAGTAACTTTTGACTCTGGCAGTCTTGTGTTTCTTTGAAGTCTTGTAACAATGCCCCTTGAAAATATCTTGGGTTCTTCTTTGCGGAACATATGGTATCCTTCTGTATGCTGATTTGTATTGCTGTTGCTCGCATAGCAATAGCATGAAATAGAATATTCATATACTTATTTTTTTGGTTAGTGCTATATGAATTAGTGTAGTACAACTGAAGGGTTCCTGATGTTGTACTATGACATTTTTCAAGCTGTTTTTGGTAGCTGCCACTTGAACAATATCTGTTGCCATCAAGGTGTTGTTAGTGTTTTTTAAAAAAATAACTACATTTGATGTTTGATAACGTCCCATGTATTCAGCAAGCCAGGATCAGCACATAAAGAAATCTAAAACTTTTTGTCTGCTCTGATTTTTAATTTGTATGCACTTGGTTTGCATATTGTTTTAAGCACCACTCTGTTGCTTGTACCTCTGGTGGTCTCCGTATGAAGACAGAATTCAGTCTTGCCTTACACACAGGGGATCATGGAGTCAAAATCTATTTTCTATGTATTGGTACTGTGTACTGTATATACAGTTTATAAATGTTATTTCTGCAGACACCTTCTTACTATATAAGTTTGATCACACTGTTTTAGAGTCCTAATGCCAAGTCAGCAGATCTGCTTTTGAATTACTGGCAACTGGAACTAGCCTCACTTAGGAAATCTGTAACAGTGTTCAATCTAAATACTTTTTCTTCTGTAGCAGAAAGCTTATACTTATTGTAAATATGGATGAGTGCTTGAGATAAAGGGTGTAACTCTTATACCTTATGCTGTCCTTACAAACCAAATTTTGCATTTTAAAGTTACGGTAAAGATAACGAACATACCACTATAAATTATTCTTCTCTGTTCAGGTCACAATATTGCAATGGGCACAGCTTAATTTTTGTTCTACTGTCAGTAAACAGAGCACACATGTTGGAGGTGTGTATGTGAGTGGGTGGGTGGTAGATCAGCATTCGTGTGTGTGTGCAGGTCAGGCAGCAAACTGTGAGAATCTACTGAAGAAAACAAAGGTTACTTAAAAGCCCAACAAGTCTATTTCTACATTCTATCTCTTAATTTAAAAATCCAAATTGCATTCAGGGAGTGTGAGGGAATTTACTGACCCAGGTAATTGGGAAGGCATAAATCTGCTGGCTCTTGGTTGAGATTTCAGGAGAGTAAAACCAGGCAAATGTTACTGTGAGTTTCACTGGAAATGTAAAATCTTTGTGTTTTAAAGTATTTGTTTTAGTAAGAAAAGTTTACACAGCTTGTGGAGAGTTATTTTGTTGGAAAATAAATTTTTGTAGCTTCTCCACTTTATCTACACTTGCCAATTCTCTGCATTCCCACTCTGCAGCCAGTTCACTGCTTTTCCTTCACCAAAGCTGTTGTGCTGCTGATGAGAGCATAGAAAAATGACTGTGACTCTGTTAGGAGCTTTCTAGAGAAAATGCATTGAAATCAAAGGGAGTGAACACAGTTTGTTTTGCAGTGAACACCTGTTGCACTGGTAAGTGGAGGGAAATTCACTATTATTTTTGACTCCAGGTTCCATACCCTTGCCTAGTGTAAAAGCTGTTCTGCATCACATGTAGTCTTTGTAGTACTTGTATGAATGAAATACTTTTTGTATTTCCCTGTAAATAGCACATTATGTAAAAACTGTAGTGTGATAATAATTAGTCTAGCTGGGAGTTATTTTTATTTATTATTTCAATTCTGAGAATATCAGCATTGCCTGATTTTGAATATCATTTTAGTGAAATGGATAAGATATATGGCAGGTGCATGCTTTCTCCAGTCTCCTAGCCCAGCATCCAAGAAACTCCCTTAAACATTCTCTGCCCTTTTTCTCCTACCCCTCTTCCTGATGCTTTATAAGCATTTTTACAACAATCTAAGAGTGGTATATTCTGCTGTCAGTTATCTGGCCATTCCTCCCAGTGCTGCTGACTGTTGTGGTTATTCAAGGGTAGGTTTTGGCTCAAAGCATGAACTGTGGGGAACACAAGAAAAAAGGTTATTTTTCTAGAAATAAAATTCTCATCATTTTTCTAAACATCCCTAAATGGCTTTGTAGAGGAAGGAAGAATAGGTAAGTAGATCTGTTGTATTACTAAATGGATATAGAAGAGTACATAAACTGTTTTTTGATACAAGAGAATTTATAGGGTATCTGTAAAAAATGACATTAAAAGACTGTTTTTTGAATCATATCAGATGACATGTAAGTGGGAAGAAAGTGATATTGTCTTGCTCTGTATAGCCTGGCTTTAGCTAATTTACCAGCTGCAGTAAATGGTGTTGCACCCTGCAACTCATGAGAGCTATGTCCTCTTAGAAGTGATTCCACTTCAATACCTTGAATATTTTGTTCTTTTTCTTTGTTGGGTTTTTGGTTGGGTTTTGGGGTTTTTTGCTTTGTTTGTTTTTTTCTTTTTTTTTACTTTTGCTCCAGAGAGTGTTTATTTTCAGCTTACTTAAAGTATTTTTTAAGGAATATTTGGCAGAATTTCAAAGCACTGAGTAGTACATGAAAACTATGGCATAGGTAGTTGTGTATAGACAAATAAATGAGAAAATAAAGAGCATAGTCCAAGCCCTAGTATTTAAGTATGGCTTATATATTGATTCATGGAGTATGAACATCACAAAAAAAAAAAAAAAATCCAAATCCAACTTGTCATAGAATCGTGTTTTTTATAGTGCTGCTATTTATGTATAGACAACATACTAACAAACACATGTATTTCTTAGGCAGACTCACTGAATAGGTTTTATTAGCCTTGCTGAAATACTTTTTTTCAGTTTGTTTTAAGAGTGACAAATCATTTGTAACGTGAGCTTGTACTACATATATTGCACAATACCACCTGCCTGCTGAGCACTACTTTGAAAAGCACTTTAACAGAGTTATGTCGATAAGAAGCTTTAAAAATACTCCAAGTGGAGGACATATCAAAGATTATTGCGATGAAATGTCTTTGCAAAGTTTTGCCAATAGAAAGTTTAATATTATTGGTTGCATTAGGATACTAATGAGTTTGTATTTCTGTATCTGGTTTCAGGGATTTTGAATCTGAGAAATGGTAGAGGTCCCAGTGAGCTCCAGAGTCTTATGGATGTGTGGTACAAAACAATCTGTAAAAATTCCATTCAAATGAACTAAAAAGATAATAGAACCAGTGAAACAGAAGGAAAGGGAGAAAGTAAAAATAGTTAAGTGATATGGAAGCCTGGGCAGCTCAACTCTATATTTTTCTAAAGAATTTCAGCATATGGAAGAAATGGGATGCATTTCAAAATCTGCATGTATATGTTAGATGTTAAACTTATTTTTGTGTGTTTTTTTCAAATTACTATCCATCAGTGCTGAGTAGCCTTAGTCTATCCTTTACCAGTTGTCTAGTGTCACACAGATGTCATGGAAGAAAGAATTCTCTTCCAGAGGGACTGAAAGGAGGTGACAGTAGAAGTCTCCAGACCTGCTAAGGGACAGGACAGTGAGGAGGAATAAGGAAATAGGTTTGTGCACAAAAGCAGCATCTTTATGAGTTATGAGCTGAAGCAAACTATTTTTACTAAATTGATCCATAAATTACTGCCTAGAATTTAAAAGATTCTTCTAGAATGCTCATGAATTCATATTCTGTCTCTGGCATCAGGAGCTCAGAATTTGAAGAGAGTTACATAGTTTTTGCTTATCAAGGAATAAAATTAAATACATAGTTTTCCCTAAGGCTCTGGACCTGTTTAATGAAGATCAGTTTTAAAGCCACAGAGAGTTTCAGTGGGGCATCTCTTTCCACAGAAATCTGTATACCCTTAGCCTATAGCCTTTATTATAAATGGAGGGTAAGGAAATTCCACTCACTGAACCCTGAATAATGGGAGAGCCCCATTTTTACTTCTCCCTGCATACCTGGTTACTCATCCTATACACACAGTTCCTGCCCAGGTCTAATAGGCTGCCCCTTAATACTTTGTCTTTCATGAATCTGTTAGCAATTATCATTTTTAAGCTCTGTTGGTTTGTAAAGTCATGCTCACATTCTGACATCTGCAAAGGTTTTAATGGGGTCCATTATCATTCCCTCAGCTGGAATGAAGTGAGTGGTCTCACTGCTTTTAATCAATGTCTGTTCAAAAGAAAAGAGCTGGTGTAAACCACCTCCTGTGTTTGTTAGTTACTAAAGCCTCTTCAAAATTTATTTTGATTTGTGGTTACATTTGACCTGATTGCTTTAAAACATCAGCCTGAAAGCTGTTTTCCACGTTTTTGACTTTAATTTTTTCATCCCTAAAAATTGAGCACATTGCAAAAAACTTGATTACAAAGTCTAAGCAGAGAAATTATTTTTCAGAGTGTAATATAACATTTCTGGTGTATATTTACTTATATTTATTACTTTATTGCAGATCTTTCACCAAAATCTTAGTTCTTCTATCATGTGTAAAATATGTGGATGCCATTTTTACTGTGAATGTTTTTAATCAAATGTTACTCAATCAATTTTATTGCTTGGCAATTTGTCTGTAATTTATTTCCCCACTTTTATATAACAAACTATTACATATGAGCTTACAGTAGTTTTATAGACAGTTTCTTTTTATAACTTACCACCCTAGAAATGTATTCCTACGCAGCCCCAGAAAAGGTTTATATCAGATATAATCGAGATTAAGCAGGTTCTTCTAACTCATCCATATTCTCATTTCTTTTATTCTTGCCACTGTTATCTGTCATGCATACCTACTCTGCAATGAATTCTAGCAGTTGAAAATTGGATTTTCTCATAAGCTTTTTATTCATGAACAATCAAACATAAAACCAAGGTTCTTCATATTTTGAACTACCCACTCTAAAGGCATTTCTTGATTGATCACCTTCACCAGCCCATTCCTTAAAAAGCATATGAAATCCTGTGATCCAAAAAATTGGTGCATTCCATGACACCGAAACAAGAAAAAGCTGTATCATAATTTCATAATATATGAGGCTGCCTATTTTAGTATCTTTATACTGACCAAGATAGATATTTAGATTTGGCACTATTACTAATCACTACTTCTGCAAATAGAGAAAACTACTTTTCAGACTTTCTTAATGACAGGATCTGATCGCATGCCTAATCTATTTTGTAGGTTTAATCTTTCATTATAATAACTTTTTAAATTTAATATATAAATATCTCATATATAAATATATATATAAAATATATAAATATATTCCATTGTGCTTCAGCAGCAACTGGTGAAGCACAATGATTCAAAGTGTAAAGATTATCAGGAAAGTAATCATATAAAATGTTTAAAACATATATACACCATCCATCAGAATCATGTCAATGAGAAAGTATTCCTACCACTCCTAAAGTCACAGTAAGATTGGAAGAGAAGAGAAAGGGCATCCATCCAGCTTTATTCATCTAACTTAGCCACACCTGTAGTGAAAGAAAGGATGCTGGCTCCTTCAAGCGATGGAGCACCCTAACTGAGTTTCTGTTCTGCCCTGCCTGATGGAGCAGTCCCTCCCACATTGCCAACAGAGACGGGGAACAGCAGAGGCCAATCCCGTCAATATGTTGAGTGCTGTTTTAAGGCTAGCAGCTGACTTCTGCAGGAACAACCCTAATAGCTAAAGTTCATAGATCAGTCATTTTTTTCAGGTGAAGTCTGCTCTGCAATTACACTGGAATTAACTACAAGTTAGTTACATTTTCTTCCCACCCCCAAGAAACCTCTCCTTAAAAAGCCTATTATCCAAAACTAAAGGAAGTGGGGAAGTCTCAACAAATATTCCACTAAAAATTCAGTAATCCTAATTCTTTCAAATTCAGCATTGCACAAATCCTGCTACCGAAACTGGAGGTAAAGTTCCTTACTTTGTATAAATTCACAAACTTCAGTATATAGTTTATGTGTGCTGATTAATGTTTACAAAATTTCTATATTCTGCAAAAAAGAAAATGTTTTTTTACTAGCACTGAGTTAAAAGATTTCAACACGTTCTTACAATAAAATATTAATCCCTTTTGTTCCAGGTAATTATTTTCACCATATCTAGACTAGAAGGATTATAGTATGAACTTTCATGACTCTAAATAGGATATCTCACCTACTACTGATGAAACAAAATTACTTTAAATCTTCTTTAGACACATTGGATTTAATGGCAAGGAATGACCAATAGAAGTAGTGAAGTAGTAAACAAGAATTCCATTTTCCTATCCTGCTAGGACAGGCCTAGCAGAGATGCTAGGATGTACTAGTCAACCTTGGCAGGACAGAAGAAACATTCAGTTTTTATTCAAGTGCAGTAGAAAATATACAGAATCAAAACATTTATGGAAAATGTAAGTAAACAACCAGACTACTGAGAAGGAGAATTGTATATATTGTTTTGATTGCAAGCAAATACAAAAAGCACTTCTGATAGTAGAAAGACAAATGATAAAAGAACTATTGCTCTTTCTAATCAAACCAAATAGTTATCTGTGAAAAGACAGATGTTTTTCAGATAATGCTTTATAAAACTGGAAATTGATGAGGAAAACACCAAACACACACGGACGTCAGTTGCTGTTTTTCCGTTGTCCTTAGCTCTCCTTCTACTTTTAGTGCTATTGTCAGTTCCAGCAGGACTGAGAATACTGTTGCAACTGGAACTGAAGCAGAATTTTCAAATGCATCTAAGATCTTTAAGAAATTTAGATTATTTAAAATTTGAGCAATGTACTAAGGCAGTTTTCATTAGCATGCTTCCCCCGTTTCAATTTTCATATGATTTTAGCTGCTGATGCTTTCTAACCAATAGAGTTAATATCCTTAGTTGTTTGAAAGGTGATTTGCAACATTTCAGATGGTATTATGCATTGTTTTCTGTCTTTTGATATATTAATCATAACTGTAGCCCCTTCTGTTACAAATGTTTGATTTTAAAACTGTCACTTGTCAGCCAATCCAATAGGCTATTTCAGAACCAATACAGTTTATGCATGGGAAGTTTGATGTTGAAACAATATTTATTTACATTCCCAGAGTGAGATGGTTTAATATATTCATGCTGCTATAAAAGACATGCTACAAAGCCTAATCGTATTTTGTGTATATACTATGTGTACAGAGAATCTTGCTTGTATTAAAATAAAAGAGAAATGAGGTTCTAAGTATCAATTTATAAAACAGTTATTTGTAAAATGTTGCAGTGTTTTGAGAAGCACTATTTAAGGAAACTAATTATTGGTAAACCTCCACAGAAACTACCCTTTTCAAAATTCATTGTAATAGTTCCTGTCTATTTTATTCATGTTTGCATTTTGTAAAGTAGCTTCCATCCCCTTCCTACGCCTGCCACATCAGACAAGGGGAAACCAGAGCAGACAGCACTATGAGTGAACATAGCTGTCATTCAGGCACTGACCTGCTGTAAATACAAAAGCAGAGGGAGACTTACAAATGATACCACCCTTCCCCCAACCATGACTTTCCTGCTGCAACCTGTGGCTCTTTCCCATCAGAACAGCTGGCAGATTTTAGTGCTGCCATAGCAACCCTGCCGTCAGCCCGTTGGCTTGGTAACATTGCAGCAGGAAGAAAGGCACTGCACGTCTCAACTGTTCTTAGACTCACTGAGGGCTTTTTTCAGGTTGCATTCCCAAATCCTTATTTACTGTTTAATAAATTTTGCAATGAAAAATCCTATACAGTCCTTATTTGCCCATGAAATCAGGTCATCTTCTCTGGAATCTTGCAAAGAATTAATATCCATTCCTTGCAACGTCACAGCAGATGGATCAAATCTCTGCAGCAGCTTCAGCTGATCAAGTGACAGTCCAGCTCCCTTCATGCCTTCTCCTCCAATGTGAGGTTCCTGTTCAAGTAACAAAGAAAAGCAAATTATTGAATCTCAAAAGTTCTTAAATACCCTAAATCTATTCTGCTGAGGACATGCAGAGTTACTGAACAATTAACATGGACAAGCTATGCTTGTATCATTCACACCAGAAGATTCAGAAGTAATGTGGCTTATTTTCTTGCCCTCATCTGGCCAATATTACACAAACATATATACAAGATTTATACCAGACATATACAAGTATTTTGAGGATGTGGTGATTCCCCTCTTCCACTTCATCTTAGTAGTTTAGAGCACTTGTTGAGGGTAAGTGCACAGGTCTAAAATGATTCATCACTCCAAGGGCTGAAACATCCCAAGAAAGCTGTTACCACCACTCTAAAGTTGGTGGCCACTTCTAAATGATGCAGCAGTTCTGTGTACTGATTTAATGTCAAAATAGTGAGTCCTTAGCCCATTACCAGTAACAGCAGTAACAGCAGTAACAGCAGTAGAATCCCGGAGACAGCGAGGTTGGAAAAGACCCTGGAGATAATGAAGTCCAGCCTATGACCTAACACCACCTTGTCAACTGTACCATGGCACCAACTGCGACCCAGTCCTCCCTTAAACACCCACAGGGACTGTGACTTCACCACCTCCCTGGGCAGCCCATTCCAATGCTCAATCACCCTTTCTGTGAAGAACTTCCTCCTAATGGCCACCCTAAAATACTGGGATCCTTCACAGTAAAAACTTCAACTGGAGAGACTAAAAGCTCCACTCCACAATATTTTACTGCCTGAAGAGGCATCATTTAGGCAGATAATGCAGCAGAAAAATCTAACTTTGAATTTTCTAGTCATGTAATAAGAGTAATAGGTAAATGGGACTACTGTTACATGTGCATGTCTATAAGGCAGAGAAAAAAAGAAAAAAATCAATTTTCAAGAGATGACATTTGGCTTCAAAATCCTACAGAGGAGAAGGACTTAAAATCTCAGCCCTTTTCTCAATATTTCTTGTGAATAGCCTCGACTGCTTCTTATTTAATACCCTAATTCCTGGAAAAAAATTAGTTCTTAGCTGGATTCAATGCATTCAGTAAGAAGATGGAACAAAGTGTGCAAAAGCTGGCACTGCAGTATCAAAAATAGATCTCCTTTGTCAATCTAGTCTAATGTAGTCCATAATGCAGCCTACAGCAGAGCGTTTTTTCAGCCATCACACTTTGCTAGCACATGAGCTCACCCAGGCAGCACATGATGTGAGTTAGCTGCTTAACCACATACTGCATGCTGGAGAGCTGGGCAGCCACGGGGCTGCAGACTGATTCCTCCTTCCCCTCAGCAGGATTTCAATGCTTTCCAGGTAAAAGACAAACAGAGGTGTCTATTGCAAACTGAGAGAAAAGTAATGTACAAAGGGAGACAAGGGTAGTGACTTAATAGAAGGAGGGAAAGGTAAAAGTCTAGGGAAAACAGTATTCCACAGGTTCAAGTAACTTGCTTAAAGGCAGACTAGTGTCTTTCTCTACCTTTTCATTTTTCCCTCCAGTTAAGTTACTGCATTTAAGCTGATCTACAGTATCTCCTGTGTAAACTCCTAAGAGGAAGTCTGCACAAAGGAGCAGCTGCCATGTGATAACCTCCACCTACAAGAACAAAGCCTATGGCTCCATCTCCTGTTTTTCCCCTGCCCACATTACCCAATGTACTTCCAGGATCTGTTGCCAAACTGAGAAAGTGGGAAACAGTGGACTGAATAAAAAAAAGGAGGCGTCCACTGAGACTAAAGAAATAAATATGGGAAATAAATACATAAAGGAACAGGAGGTAAGTAGACCCTGGATTCCTGTTTCGTGTTCATTGGAAGAAAGCATCTTAGTTTACACAAGTAGGGAACTGGTTATAAAGTATTATAAATTATATGTGAGTAAACAGTTCAGTGTCATCCAATTTAAAATTTACTATACTTAAAGGATTAATTTCCACAGATACGGCATTTGTGTGTGAAAAAACAGTGCTTTATTCAAGACTGATACTACTGGTTAGAGAAAGTCTATATAGCAAGTGTTAATCTTGCATTTGAGTTAAAAAGGGTTGTGTTTTGCTTTGTCATTCTATCAAGAAGAATTCTGTATGCTGTTACGTTAAATGTATAATCTCAGTTGAAAAGTCTTAGTTAATGGATGATGAGAATACAGACAGAAGAACATACACCATAAAAAGCTTTGATGAAGAGCTTCAGTTCTGTTAAATCTTTACCAGCCATCATATTAATTTCTCATTCTACAGCTATTGTATATATATTTTTTTTTCATTCCAGTTAAACACATTTCTAAGCTTCTTAAGACAGGTACAAGTCATTGCAGAATGTCTAAGCTAAACAGGAGTCAGACTTTTCCTCAAAGCCATGATGATAAACTACCCCACCCAGCTGATCTCATCATCAAAGAGGATGTGGGACACGTGTGGTCTGATGATAAACCCCCCTGATGTACTATTATAGGTTACAGATATTTCTGAATTGTATGAACTGTAGCTGGTATAGATAAAAAATTCTAGTATCTCCCTATGTATTACCTCCTGCCAGACATCTTAATGGTAGACATTGACTCCAAAAAAGACAAGGTACATTCCTGGGACACTTAGCCTGAAATAAATTCCCTCGTTCCTTTTAAATAAATCAAAAATAGCTCCCATACATATAACATCCTCCTTCTTTGAAACACTAATTTATTTTCCTTTATGTCCCATACTTTATATGCAAGTCTTCATTACTTTAGTGGCATTAATAAAAAAAAGCAAAAAAAAAAGCCTGTGAATGTGCAAAAGAAGAGAAAAAAATATATGCATTAAAGAAATTTCAAGAGAAATTTTAACCTGATCTAGCTTTTGTCCCTGCTGTGTTTTAAAGGACTGTTGTACAGATAAAAAAAAACAACCTGCAATACACAGTGGGAAACTACTTAACGATGCCTAAATAAAGCTCAATTAAACACAAAAATATACTTTTAAAAAGCCTCAGAAATCCTTCTGTTGTTTCTATCCACAACAGTTAAAATAGTTCATGGTGAAAAAAATATTTATTGATAGTAAATATACCGTGTAACTTTACAGTTACAAAGTAAGCTCACTAGATTGTGTGAAGTACCCTGAAAATATAATATTACCTGTGGATGAAGCTGGAGGCATGGAAAAGTTTTCAGGGCCCAAGCAACTTGCTCCTCATTTTCAGAAAGTGTAATTGTACATGTACTATATACTAAAACACCTCCTGGCTTCAGCAACTTCACTGCCTGCAGCGAGAAATAAACAATATTTCAGCTCATTTTTATATTTAAAACTTTCATATTAAGCAACATTAACTAATAATCCATGTACCCAGAATATTAAAAATGAACACTTAATTAATCTCAAATTATTAAGATACTAAATCCTCTCAGGGAATACAGCAAAGGATAACATGGATTAGAAAGATTCTTCTTTTCAAATAAGCATTATGGCTCATGCAGTTTATTAATGTCATTGAGATGATTCACCTTGTAAGATTTGTTATTTGTACAGCTCTGCATATCCCAGACAGATTAGATCTGTTTTCACCACCTCCTGCCAACCATAGATACACAATACTTATGTCAGTTATATTAGATGTCAACTGTTTCCATGTATTTGGCATGGAAGCTATATCTATGCTACTTTTCAATCTGTCATTCACTTTGAATATGTATCATTCAGATTTTGACAAGTTTCATCTTCTCCTTCAGCATCAGCCCAAGCACACTCCTTAGCATGTTCCTAAGTCACCTGCTCTGTGACTTAGACCCTTGAGATTATTATAATGTAAAACTGATGAAACTAAGGAAATTAAAAAAAACACAAAGCTTTTTATTTACTATGGATTACATATACTTTTCCCATGCTCCAATGAATTGGCTTCACCTAGCAACAGATCTGGAGCTGAGAGATTCACCAGAACCCTAATAGCTCCTGGCTGCTGAAAAAGTAGGGAAAATGAGGTCCCCTTTCTTGGGTAACTTTTATGCTGCAAAAGCATTTGTGTTCAATTTAGCTTACCTACTCCATGTTTAACACGTACCACAGTGAAAAGCTTGCGCTGTAGTGGCTGATATGAGGTCACTTCCTTTAAAGTTGAGGAATAAGCCATGTTTGGCCTCTGTCCCATCCCACTACATGGAGCATCAAGAAGAATTCGATCAAATGACTCTGGTAAGAATGGAGGTCCTTCTGTAAAAAGCATTTAGTAATGGAAAATGTGCCTGTTTCCTTCCTTGAGACTTCACTCTAGGTAAGGAGAAGCTGTTACTGCCTCGTTGACATGAAACATTTATGTGCTATAGACAGTGTCTGCACAACTAGTCTCAGCTAGAATCAAGTCTCATCACTACTGGTGGTAATTTTCATCTCCCAGAAAACTAAACAGTTTAAGTTCTGTGAGCTCAAAAATGATCCCTCTAGGCAATTTTTTTAAACTTAACTTAGTAATTTGAAAGTAAAATGTAAAAGTAATCAAAAAAGTTGAAATATGATTGGTCAGAGGAGCCACAGCTCAAAAGAGTGCAAACCTTTACTGAGACAAACCTAATCATTAAGACTGCCTTATAATACTTGGACTGTCTATATAATAACTATTTCTTGTGATGCAAGCATAGCTATATAAAATAAAGCACTTCATAATAACATGAACTACTGCAAGTTCTAATGTGTGAGACATGCTGCCTCCATGGCAGAACAATTCAGTAAAAAAGGACTGTGAAAAGAAGAACCATTTCCAACTATTACCTGGATGTCAATTTGTATTTTCTATATGCAGAGCCTTTAGTCTATACCCCAAGAAGTTTCTATCAACAGCCCAGAAGTTTCTATCTCCTCAGTGCTAGGGAGATTGGCTCAGCATCACCAGGTACTACTGCTGCCAAACTTGTATTATCACACTACTGCTACCTAGCTTGTTTCTGCACTACAAAATGAGCCTATCTGGTTTATCTACCTCTGATCCATTACTAAAATGTTCAAAATATGTCATGTGTTACTTGTAGTGATGTACAGAAAAGCCTTCATTATCTCTCAGTATTACAGCTTGCTTTTGTTCATCTCTGTAATTGCTACTTGCCACCTACAATATTTGATATTCATAAAAAGACTCTAAAGAAAGTACCTTTGTTCCTCCAAAGCAAGAATAACTGCAATGCATAGGGACAAAGGAGGTGAATTATGTAATCTGATTCCTACTTAGGCTAACCAGTGACTGAGATAAAATAGACTGAGAAAGAACAGCATACTTTGCACAACAAACTAAAAATAATCAAGGCAGCAGATACCATTTAAATCATTCCATCATGGGAACAGAACCAATATCATAACTGCATCACTTCAGAAAAGCAAATGAAATTACTTAAAATAATACACTGTACTTGTATATAACTTTCCCCTGAACAGCTGAACAAACATCAATGAACTAAACCTTGCAGCACTCCTGGGAGTTAGGTATTAATAACCCTATTTTACTGATGAGGATTATGAGGCAGAAAAGCGAAGCAAGTCTGCAAAAATACTTTTTTTCTCAGACTAGCTCAGAAAATTCCCAGTATGGGGCTAAAAGTGATCATGAAAGAAGCTCTAAGGATTCTTCAGTCTTTGATATTATCTGGGAAAGGAATGCATTTCCTTTGAGAATATTAGGCTGTGACAAGGACAGATAATTTGACTTTTCTATTTGCTTCACAGAGAGGCTGATAATCACAAGAGAGTAGAAAATAAAAGTGCATTCACAGTGCGGAAGCAACTTAGGTATCTGCCAAGACTTCAAGGACTTGTAAACCTGTGACAAGTTTAATACTGTTTTTGCAAAACATTACTGTTTTCTTCTAAAAGCTACTACCACCAAATTGTTTATTTTACCTTGTTTATACTCTCTCTTCTCAACTGAAAGGGCCTTTGTTCCATCATAGCAAAAGGCCTTAATGCAATTCAACTGTAGCAATTCAGCATTCTGCTTGATTTTCTTGACCTTGTTAGCGATCTTGTCCATGGCTATTACTTCACCCTGAAAAACATCCCAAAGTTTTCATCAAAAGCATACGGATTAAATGGGTATTTCTGATTTCCTTTCCCCAACCTTGGGCAGTGTAATAAATAAAGCATAGTCTTCCCTACAGAATCATTTTATTCTTCAATCCACACTCCAGCAGTCCTTGTTGACATGTGGTTTAGTCTGAAGCTGTGCACATTCCGACTGCTTGGCACTGTCACTCCAAGGGATGCTGTAATATCTGACTTCTGGCAAGTGGTTTTGTTGTTTGTTTCTTTTTGTTTGTTTTGAACTGCTTGACTTGGCACTCAGATAAAAATTTAATCATTTGAAAGATTGTAGAAGCCTCAAATACATGGTAAAATAGGTCAACAGGTTTTAAATTTGTATGGAGAGGGTAGGAAATATGATCACTCTGCAGCTCAGTGCTGAGGAAATGAGACCCACAGCCATGTCTCTGACTTGGTCAAAACATATCAGAATACTTGCAGTGCTTGCCACTGAAGTTACTTTGGGAAAAAGTGCAAATACTAGAATAAAGTTAGAGGCGAGAGGAAGGAAATCACAGTTACACATGATTCCTTTTATATAAAAATAACATTTCTTTTTTCCTCCCCCAAAATAAATCAAGAAAGACACACACCTGCTACATGAAATCTGTGAACACAAAGGAAAGTAAACTAGCATCAGTAAAATCCAGAACACAACAACCCAACAACCAAAAACTTGTACTAGACTTGCTATAGCAAGTAAAATATGCTGAGAAAACAACTTATTTCTGTAAGCTCTCTAGAGGCTTATAAAAGGGTAACATGACTAAGATAAACTAAGAAGTAAAAAAAAATCAGTAAAGATAAGCTATTATCTGTGAATAGAATTTAAAATCCAAAAAGAAGTGGGTTTTTTTCCATATCTTTATCTTCCATATCTTAAATTAAAATTATATACTCAGAAAATGAAAATCAAGTGAGATAAATATTTAACATCTGTATTCTTAATCTTTACCACTTCAGCTGCAGGTAAGCACAATCAAAATATGTAAAGTGACTAAGGAAAAAGCAGTTCTGCAAAGTTACACAAAATGTAGATACAAAGACAGATAAAAGTATAGATGTAAATGAATCCATGACATAAATATATGATTTGCAGACTTTATTTATCACACTGGAATTCTTTACTGGAAGCTTTATATATGTATATAATAAATGTCTAATGACTGACAAATGCATTTTTAATGCCTTCTACCATAGTGAGGGAAGAAAACACTTCCACAGACAAACCATCACAGAACTTTTCTCAATATATTCATACCATTACAGGCTGTGCCTTCACATTTATGCACAGGCAACTGCCAAAGTACTGCATAATGTAACTGCAAGACTTCTAAACAATCTGATATATTCCAATAACCCAATTTCAACAAAAATAATAATGCTTTACAAAATTCAAGAGGAAATATCACATGCTTTTCCCCTCTGCTAGAGAAGAGTAACCTGCATTTCTGTATTTCACTGTGCACATAAAATTTTAACATATGCAAAGTTGTAATCCTATATCTACATTCTTATTTTATTACATTCTCCTTTCATCTTTCTCTGTATTATTTTGTTGTTTCTTCTCATTTTTATCACTTTCACGTGAGATAGTTTTGGATTTGTGACCTATGGTCACATTTCTATGGTAGACCATAGAATAACAAATTCAGACTAGAAATCCAGCTTAAAATCCTATCTCTACACAGAATCGATGATTTTTACTGAGAAAAATCCTAATTGGATTAGGAACTTTTTCATGAGTTTTTGAAGAGAGTTGTGTGTTTCTGTGGCACACAGTAGTAACCCCTGATTTTTATGCATCTTAGTTTCATGAATCCAGCATATTCTTGTATAACTATACCTTGCATGTAAAAAATTCTGTCATTAGAAACAATTCAATAACATTTTAAAAAGTGAAATTAAACATATTTCAACTGTCAATTTGTAGCAAATAAGGTTTTAAAGCTGATGGTGAATACTTGATAAAGGCTGTCTGTTGCCCATTTCAGTAACTCTTATGTGTAGCAAAATGCATTGGTAAGTAAAATGTCAAATATTAATTCTTTGCTGCTGTAAATTATCTGTGCATTTTAACAGTTAAGTGAAGAAAGCTGTACAAATGAACAGCAGTCAGACTTTCTTCCTTAGAAAATACCAAATTACTTCTCTTACCTGGTCATGCATTAATGTTGCGATATGAGTTGTTTTTCCCCCAGGTGCAGCACACATATCCAAAATTTTCTCTCCTGGTTGAGGGTTTAAAATATGGCTCACAACCACAGAAGGTAAATTCTATCATAAAAACAAACATGGGAGAAGTCAAACTTTATACCCTGCATCAACTGCTTTATTAAGGAGTGGCAAACGCATTTAAAAAAGAATTCCTTCAGCAGTGAAGATACCTATGATATTGCCGTCAGTTCTTTAACAGAAAAGGAACTATTTGTATTATATATAATGGACAGTTTACATCACAAGTCTCCAGTGGCTTTTTTTTTTATTTAAAGCTATGTCTGAGTATCTGTGACTGAAGTTTTATGAGCTCATGACTGAGGAGACTACAGCGCTAAAAGTCCAAATAAAATAAGCTGATACTGACACACAGCAGAGCAGATCTGATTATTACAAATGTTTTATATTAACCTGTTTATTGGAACATTTACTGTATTAACATATTGGTGCAGCCAAAGAACAGCAAGATCAAAACACAAAAGTCCAAGCTTGCTGGATTAAAGTAGCAAGAAGCTAAAGTGTGCTATTAATTGTATAAACAGAACAGCTGCAGTGAAGAGAAATAATGTGCAAAAACTGTGCACAGTACTGCACCTTAGACAATATGGACATACTTCCTTCTTAGTTCAATACAAAGGTATAAAAACCTTTTAAAGTTGTCTTTAATACTTAAATAACAGCTTCAAGTGAACCTAATAATGGGAGATTTTCCTGATTATCTACAGAATGATTTACCTTGAAAGGGGCTCATACTCCAGAGTTCACAGGCAGATTCCAAAAACCAACAGTTCTATGCAGAGTATCTGTGCAAGAGGAATTTCTATGTTTTTACGTGAGTATCTCTTATGTTGCTTTGAAATCCCTTATCATACCTCAGACACAGTATGATCAAACCACCTACATGTAGATACTGACTTCATTTTAAATGCTTTCTGTTCCTCACATCCAAAGACTGAATTAGGTGGTACAATGCACAAGGAATGTAGAAACCATGAATTTCTGCTAAGAGAATATTCATTATTCTGTAAATAGTACAGACTTTTGGTTTTGGAACAAACATACCTGTAAAAACAAATAATTAGGGAGCACATTGTCAAATGAAGGACTAAGGTAGACTGGCTCTATCATTCTTATACCCAGCCCCCTGAAAAACATGAAAAAAATTTCAATAAATTCAAATACTCAGTTTCATACATTTTAACAGCAGTCAATTAAAATCATTATGCTTACAAATAGCAACTTGAGACAACAATCTTACAAGAATGAAACAACTACCAAGAAAAACACTTCTATGATTTTGTAATATGATATTCTTAAAAATGACATCAAGTTGAGTAAATCATGGCAAAATATGCATTACGTTATAAATTGGAACCATCTGTAAAATTGCATAAAGCAAATTTCTGGTTCTGTACACAGGATAAACCAAGATGTAATCCAAGACTTGATACTGTAAAGAAATGCATAAAACCAGACCTAAATACCTGAACTTCAATCAATAACTGCTTTTGGCTAGCCATGTGTATTATGCACTACGGCACTGGCATGTGATTTCCTACTCAGGTTTTTCTCCATTTGCTAAATTCCTGAGATTTCAGTCAAATTACTAGAGAAATCCTCTGTGAAAAGCCTTGCAGGAACATCGATTTGCCTGCAAAGCTATGGTTTGAAATTAGAAGTCACCTAAAAGTTTAAAATATGGATGAAATTCTGATGCAGACTTAATTGTTAAACCAATGTACCAGGAAATGGATAACAATAAAGAGGAAAACATGAAAAAGCAACATGGAGTCTGCAAAAAAGGATTACTAAAGAGAACGAGTATTATTTTACATATGTACTGGACAGTCCAACAAGAAGGAAGGATATGAGAAAGCAAACTTGCAGACACCAGATTTAGTGTTACATAGTGTTCCATGTCACCAACTCAACAGGTACATCCTACCACTACTTCTACTATATTTAAGCTCTCATAAATCAGAAATTCTCTGGAAATACACGGTTTTTTCACTAGAACTTTTGTAGTTTGTTCTCAGGAAGTAAAGTCTCGGTCATTAATTTGACATCCATAGTCTTTTACATTACTTTTTATATGTGTTTTAGGTAACACAAGAGAAATAAAGCATATGCTTCATCAGCAAAACAGAAAAGCAAGTAATCTTGAAATAGGTGACTACTTTGGCAAATGGTAGTAATTTTTTTAAGATACCTGACCTTATGTTCTATCCTTTGTCCCACCAAAAAAAAGGCCCTACAGATATTTTTAAAAGGTGGAGAAATTGTCAAGGCTGCACTTCTGTTCCATCCAAAGGGGGAAGTAGTACAACACAATTTACCAAAATGCAATTTTGCCAGAGTGAGAACATTTGTCAGTTCCGTTTTATATTACTGAACTGAATAAACATAAATTATTAAAAGACTCCCACTTATTTCCTCCTTCCTCTCAAGTAAACTGGTACCTGGATCCCACTATGAAACTAATGTAATGGCTTCCCAAAAAATACTGGAAATCCCAACATGCAAAGCCATCTTGTGACTTCACACGGGGTACAAAATAATTCAAAGTGTTTTCCCATCTTCTTCCTTCCCTTTGCAAATTTTTACATGTAGATTGCAATTACTATGGACTTACTTCAGTGGGCCACTTGAACTGAAGATTTCACTGCGACTGAGTTCTGAAATCCCATTTCCAAGAAAAACTTTGATTCCATCAAATTCTTTGGCTCCTCTTTTGCATTTTCCTTCAATATCTGAATACACTGAAACCAGATCTCCAGCTTTCATGACTGCACAAAGAAAAATGAAAGGTTGAAACCATGATGACACTTAGCAAACAGTAGTGACCAAATAACTCAGGATTTTCAGTAGACTACTTACTTCAACTCTTCTATCATACCAAACTTCACACTTTCTAAATGTAATCAAAGATCAACTGATGTAAAGCTTTAAAGTTTTACACAGAGAATGACAGCTACCAAATGACTGGAGATCCTGAGACACCAAGCTGCAAGTCAGGCACTATGTCTTGTTTTCTAAGAGGCTACACTGCACTTTATTTTATCCTGGCAGGGTCACCCGTAAGTTTTAAGTACTCTTCAGGATCCAGCCCTGCGTGTGTGCTCCAAGCACACAAGCATCTGAAACAACACCGCTCACCCTTACTGAACAGAGACAAGAGTGTTAAATTCATCTAATGACCTCTCAATAGCTACCTAGAACATAGCTATAGCTGCTTTTTCTCTAACTATTTATTGCTTTGACACAAGTGATTATATATTCTTGTTCTGGTCTGGCTCTCTTCCCTTTAAAGGAACTGCTGTTCTCAGTAATACTCTTAGAGAGTTTTACATCTCCAATTAAAACCCACCAGATCAGTAAAATATGTAAATATATACCAAACTCTAGAAGTGTAATCCTACAGACTTAACAAACTTTCTGAGTTAGAAAAAAAAAAGATAGAAAAGGGATGGTTTAGGTGATTTTACAGAACAATGAACAAGCACCATGTGTTGACTGGCTGAAAAATATGCTTAAAATAAAGGCCTCTTCTGATAGCAATAAATTTTTTTCCAAAATTGCATGTCTGAGGTGACTGACAGGCTGGAGGAACAAGAAGATAAAACAAGACAAATGGCAGTTCAGCTTCCCACGAATTCTTGGAATTGTACTAGAATTTTTTTTCATTTTCAAGTGGCCTTCATCTTATGCCCAAATGCCCTGGAATTTTTCCATTTTAAGATTTGTTGGGTAGCCATTGAAAATGTATCTTTTCACACAACTTCTTTTTACACAACGTGGCACAAAACATTATGTGATTGCTCAGTAGTAGTGTCTGCTTAAACTTCACTAAACAAAAACCTGCAGCAATTTAACTCTTCCATCAAGCTTATCTGTCAGTGTTTTTTGCAGTATTCAAACATAAATTATTTGCTGACAACCATCTGTCGTAGTCCAGGGCATTCCTCTGGGTGCCCTGGATGGTCATAGACCTTGGTAGAGGGGTCTGGGACCTAAGAAAGAGGGTTTGAATCCTGGACAGGGGGGTCTGTGCAGGGTTGTGCCTGGCACAGAGCCCAGAAAAACACAGGCTTTGATTTCAGCCCATGGAAAAAGCTTTCAACACAGAAAAGAATTACAAGTCACAAACGTGTGAAAGATAGTAGTGTAGCTAATCACCAGGTGGAAAATTTAGTAGTTTTGGGTTTTTAGAATGGAGCTGACTGGGGGACAAGACGGAGATTTTAGGGCGTTGCCCTGGGTTCTTCTTCTTCTCCCTTGGCATCCATCTTCTGCAGTGACGTGGGCACAAGGAAGTGTAAGAAGATTGGGTCAGACTAGGAATGACCCTTTTAGTATAGGTAGTGAGCATTGGCACATAACTGTAAATAAAGTACACGTAATTTTCTGTATAAGAGGTAACGACAGCCCATCGTGGGGGGAGTCGCCCTGTGCCCGAGGTGCTGTGAAGACCTTGGCCAGGCACAGAGACATTTGTAAGATAAGAAATAATAAACAACACGAGAAACCAAGAAAGAACAAGGCCTTGAGACTCCATTTCATTCTCGCACCAGACCCAAAGCCTTCAGAGGGCAAAAAAGACTCACTCAAACCACCACCCATCCGAACCACCACCTGAATCATGGCTGAGAGAAACCCAAACCCGAGAATCATCCTTTCAAAATACACTAGTCCTCCATAGAGTTCTTAAGCTTTCTGTAGATTATGCCAGCATTCCATAAACTTAAAGCTTAGAGTTTGATTAGTTAAAATGAGCTCAAAGCCCCCTGATCATTAGTTTACCCTCACTGGGATTGCAAGTTCAGTGATTAAATACGTGTTCTTGCTGTACTAATTTTTTTCTCTAGTTAGGCCATCTGTGTTTAATACAGCCTTATTATATTTGGCATCAAGTGGGTAGCATGCCCTTTTTTTTTATTTTCTTATCTGCAATTCCCCTGAAGTGTTCCATAAGTTTTATAGTATCTTTATTTTCTTTGAATTGATGTTACATGCCTAACTACATGCAGCAATTATGATAAATCACTAGCTGACTCAAAGAAGGATTTGAATATTTATGGGGCTGTCTAAATAAGCAGTTTCAACAACTGCTATGCCAATATACTTATTTCATTATCAAGCCCTAGACTGACAAACATTCCTGTTCAGTGAATTGGACTTAAGCACATGCTTAAAACTTCTTGAAGGTTTTTTCCTGAAAGGAAATGAAGTGACTTGATAAATGCTTTTCTGACTCGTTTTGTTTAATAATAAGAATCAAGATGATCACTAGATCTCATCACAATAGAATAATAAGGTGAATCATCCAAAATTATACTGGTTTTACATAAAGTTAATTTGACATTTAAATAACAAAAATAGGTTGCTGAACAAAAAGCATGTATATGTAGATTTTTTATCTTGTCTCACAGGCACTGATGCATAATTTCCATTTCTAAGAATCTGACATAAAAACTGAAGATTCTTCTCATCAATGAAAAAAAGATTTTTACTACATCTCTCTTATATAAACAACATCAAATGAATCACCAATAAATTAGAAAAAGGAAAATCTGAGGGTTTTTAGATTTTTAACTTAAAATCTAACAGAATCATGAAGGTAAGTAGCTTTGTGACTGAGGGAAGACAGAACAAACCTGTATCTATTAAATAATCAAGATACACCTAGTGACCACCCAGATGTGGTATCGCATTTATCTTTTTTTACAAGACTGCAAAGCAGACAACTTTTGTAAGTTTATTCAACTTAACATCCATATTAAAAGTTACAGTATTCAGTAGTAAAAAAACACTCTTAAAAAAACTAGTTTTACTTTGAAAATTCTCTTTTAAAATATTTTCAAATGAAAAACAAGAAATTGAAACCCTTGAGAACTAACACTTCAGCTATGACTTATATGGAAAAAGGAATTCAAAATAGGCCAGGCCAGTGAGAAATAATTACATATAAATTACTACAAGTAAAATGAAAAATAGTGAAAATATTAAAAAAAAAAACCAAAACAGAAAAACTTTAAGAAGTGTCATTACCATAAACCACAACTGTAAGATTAATTTCAGCTGAGAACAGAAAAAAATTCAGTGTCACTATTCATTTATCTGTTATCCAAGGGTGACATTTTTTCTGCCATCTTTACAACTTAATAAGGTGTATTAAGACAACTCTTACATCTTGAGGTGGATACAATTCCAGGGACATAAACGTGTGCTCCTCGAAGTACTGCATATCCACACTGGGCTCCAACTATGACTTCAGATGTATGCTGCTTTAAATCTCGCCTAGAAATACAAAATGTAGTTGAGTAAAAAAGAGAAGTATAATGAAAAAAAAAGCCAAATACTTCCCAAGTAAACTCTAGTTCATAAAGATGGATGTTGTCAGATATAGTAGAGATAAAGTAGCTATCATTTATTACATTTAAAATATTTGAGTCCCGGAGAAATCAAAGGAAAGAGTCAAGAAGAAAACCGATCTTCAAAATAATGCAGATTCTGGCACAACCTGCCACTATTACAAACTTGACCCAGGAATACAAATAAATTACACTTGGATGGAGAAATAGTCCTCTATCCCTTCCTATGCCAGATGACTGTGAAGTGATTTTTTGTATTTAACAACTGCTGAGTAACTCTTAAATCCACTTGATTTCCTCCAGTGGAAGAAAACCCTGCCTGCACATAGCTATAGTTCTATACTCCACTGCAGAAGTTTAGTTCTTCTACCTGCCACGTACCTGGCTTTTCAGGGAGGATGCACACATGTCACTTTTTCTCTATAAAACATTAGTCTTATAAATAAGGAGAGAACTCTATGTTTTCTTGCATTTTTAAGGACTAAACCTCTGACCTGGTTAGTATATGGACTGTCCACCAGGCCATAATACAAATGAAGTTGTGCCTCAGTTATAGTGAATTAGTTACCATAACTGTTTAACAAGAAATCTGCAAGAAAATTGAGTTACATAGCATTTTGAGGCTAAAGACTGAAAATTTCAAACCTGGGTCCAATGACAGGAATTAATAAGATGTCCTGAAGTTTTGGGTGCTCGAGAACTGGAACACGTAGTCCTTTAAATTGCTGTTTCATTAAAGAAATATAATTAGTAAGCACTACTAATAAATTTAATATTTAAATAATTAATTAAACTGAAAGCCATTTTTCCATTCATAATTTATACCTGTAGAGCACAAAACACAAAGCAGTGAAAACAGTTAAAAGCAACTGGGAAATAGTGTGCAAGGGGACATTATATACAAGACATACTGGCATGAAAGACTAAACATTTAATAAATTCAGAAATAACATGACCACAAAGAGGTTGACTGAGAACTGACTTCAGGGAGTCCTGAGTGTTGTAACACTCATAACCCTATCACTGGTTTTTGCTTTCTTCTGGAAGGGGGTTGAGTTGTTAGACCACACAGTGACACAACCTTACAAGCTTGGGTGTATTCTGTGCTAACTCATAGACGTTATTAGTTATAAGCCACTGTTTAACTCTAATTGTGTATTGCTTGTCTTATGTAGCAGCCCAGGCTGGCAATACTTTTCATTTTTCTTGTCAGCTCAAGTTTGGGTACTGATAGCTGAGTTATGTATTTAGCTGAAAAAAAAAAAGCCATTTTATAAAGGTTCCTGGATTTAAACAAAATGATGTCTTCTCATCTGAGCCTTCTAAAATATAACCTTAAAGCATGTAAAACCATAAATCAGTTTGTATCTAATGAGTATTTTCTCTTAAAAAAGGAAACAATCCATGAGCATACTTCTGTTCAAAAGTGTTATGTGATTTCCTTTCCTAACATGAAATCACACTTCAAAATACAAGAAGTTTGTGAAAAGCTGGTCTCGAGTCACTTTTCAGCAAAGCCTTTTCCCTAGAAGCAAAATCTAACCCTGCAATACCCATTTCCACATTTCTACAATCAAGCTAAAATTAGCAAAGCTCATTACCATCCCAGTCAGGAGAACACTGTCAACTGCCTCTGCATCACAGAAATGTCTTGGCTCCTGTCATGCAAAAGCTCCCTGTACACCCACTAGCATTAATAATTTACTTTAAAAACCAGATCTTTTTCGACAGAGTGAAGATCTAGGACACAATTTCAAAATAATACATTTCTTAAACATAATGGCTTATGTATTATCAGATAAATAAATATTTAAGTAAGATAAGTAAAAATCCAGAAAATTATATAAAAATTAAAAACAGGTTTTAAAAAAGAAAATACAGCAGCTCCACTTTTCAAAACATACCAATTTTCTCACTTTCCTAAACAGTTTCTCCAATGAGATATACAGGCATTCTTCTTTAGTCCTAAATAAAAGTGCTGTAAGTATGCTGAAGACAGCACACTGAGCTACCCTTTTTATCTGTCATCTTTTCTTATACACTTATGACACCTTTACATTATTTACCACAGCAGTACCTCAATCCTATCAAGGGTTAGGATCAGGCTTATAAAAAAGAGTTGGATGATGTGGCTGTCATAATTAAGGTTTCTCAATTTTGTATATGTTTTTTGTTTATTTGTTTGTATTGGTATATCCATTTCAACCCCCATCCCAAATTCCCTGTGGTATCACCCTAAGGAGAGAACCTTGTCAATCACCCTGACAGACCTGAAAAGAGATGTTCACCCATTTGCCCAGGTGCTTGAGCACCCACCTTTCCCACTGTTGTGTTAAGCACCCCTGTCCTGAGCCACCCCCCTCCTTCCCCCACACTGCTCCAAGTTCTCCCCTGCTCAAGGTACACCCCCAGTACTTAGGGGGAGAACCAAGGCCCAAAAATCACTCTGGCAAGTGCAGAAACCAGTTCAGGATGTCTTTTCCCTTTGTTATTGCCTTTCATGGAGGGATGAGATGAGGGATACTGGTACACAACGAATTTTCATTTAATGTTGAATGCTGTCAGGAAATCAGTGTGACAGTATAATGTTAATATCACTGGATGCATTGAGGTACAGTTTCCAGTAATGGAAAGGTCTCATGCTCAGATGAAAGATGAAATACCCTGCTGTTTCTTGCTGTAACAAAGAATTTGCACAAACCTTCTGGATCTCTTCAAACAGCAATTTTTTCACATCTTGCACTGTGGCCAAGTGGGTATTTACTCTTACAGATGTAAAAGCTGGTGGATGAGATAGATGACTTAACAGAGATTGGTATTTATTCTCTGCCTCCTGTGTACCTAAAGCAGTGATAAGCTGAAAGTGAAAGAAGATATTTTATATTAAGAGATTCACATAGAAGCCTCTTGCTCAATGCAAAAGACCCCCACTGAATTAACACTCCACAGAAATTGAGGGATATGGTTGTATGGTGTGCAATAGTGGCAAGTGTCTGTGTCTCAAAGCCTAATTCCACTGGAAGCCTCATAAATTTCTTGACAAATACTTATTGGAAAAACAGATGTATCAGCAAAATCACTGCAAACAGCTTGCAGCACGAATCAAAGCAACTGCTAGAGCTCTCTGCTATTGTACATAGACCAGCCCTAAAGAGATGGAAGAGTAAATTCAAATCTATGTATCAGTAGCTTTCATACTGATAAGAATGCACATAAAAAAGCAATTTTTTTATACTTCGCATTAGGAATTAATAGATTGTCTGTAGTATTCTACACGGGGGAAAGAGAGCAATTCTTGTCAATATTATGTGGTTAATATATGCTTAATTATCTATGATCCACTCTTCAGTTGGATCCAAAACTGAATTCTCTGATTAATACTTAATTTAAATATTTGTATGCTACTTTGAGCCAATGAGCATAAATACTGATTTTATATTCTAAATAAAAAAAAATTGTATGTTAAATGTGTTTAATGTGAAGACAGTATTTTATTGTAAGATATTAAATTACACAAAAATTTATTATTTTTTCATGGCTAGGGGTAACTATGTCACGTACCTCATTATTTCTGAACACTTTGGTGAGATACTCTTCAACTTCATACTGGAAAGCAATTTTAGGGAAAAAGGACATCTTCCTTTAGTTCTTAAAATCTGCTGGCAAGGAACTGAAACAAGCAAAGTTTTCTGGGTTTTTTTGTGATTCTTATAATATTCTGTGAGTTTATAAATGTACCATAAGATGTAGCCACAAACTACTCTGTTTGTTCTGATTCTTCATATTTTAATAATCCAATTTTATTGCACTAAAATTTCCAAATATTGGTCAGGATATAACCATAACACTATTCTCAATTACAAAAATTCTCCTGATCCTTAAAATAAATCTTCAAGCTATTTGGTGAAAAAAATACATGGAATAAAGGTACAGGAAAATTCAAGATGTTGCTTTAATTCCTCTTGAAAATCCCAGCTATAAAGCTTTATTTTAGCTCAGTCCTGATAGAGATTTTTTCTTTAACATTCTTCTCTGTAGGTAATAAAATACAGTTATCTTCCAAAATGGTATCTGCCCACCCTTCTATTATCTGTCTTTTGAAAAATTATATACACTTCAGTCTGAAATGAGACTATCTAAAAACTTAAATTTGCTTACAACAACTTAAATGGAAGGAAAGGGAGAACATCACTCAAGGTTTATTCCATTCATAGTAAAGAATTTTGACTATTGAAACACATTTTCATGGTACTAAATATACTTAGAGAAGAGAGATTAGAATGTTTGGTATTCATTTTATTTGAGTAAGAGGTTATTTGTCACTTTTATCATACAAAAGCCCTCAAAAATATTTTTTTGTTTTTAGTATTTCTGATTCAATTAAAATCTTAATACTAGAAGAATGTGACCTTATGTAGACTTACTTTTGAGTCCAGACAAAGGCAAAGTTTCATGGGTAGGAGTTTCAAAGTCTTATTCACCACCTTAGCAGCTACTGAAAGAAAGAAACTCCAAATGAATCAACTTCTTTTCACAGTCTAAAATGCCAAGAATTTACCTTGCTATTGCTATGAAAACTAATAGTACTACAATCTAACAGTACTACCATAGTCGGCACAACTGAAATCACCAAAGCTCAGTTTTAACATTTCAGAAAATGTGACTTATCATGTGCCTGCTGTCCTAGAATGCCTACATTATGAGAAAAAAAAAACAAAAACAAAAACAAAACAAAAAAAACAACAACAACAAAAAACCAACAACAAAAACACCAACCACAAAAAGATCTCCATAGGGCTCACAGTTCGAAAGGGTTTTTTTTCAGAAGCATAATAAACTAGTCTTTAAAAAAATCCCACACTTCTAAATTTTTTTAAAGAATTGGAATCCTGAAAATAATTAAGCAGACATTTGAAAATTGGTAGAAATGTGGTGTTAATAAGCCCTATGTGTGACTTCAATATTGACATTATGAAAGCAATCTTCCAGGCTGGGAAACATAGCCGAGGAGTGACAAGATGTTTTTAAGTTCAGATACAGCGGGAAGCCAGGCTGATGAGGGAGACAGCCTAGTGCCCCGACACGTACAAGGGTCAGACTTCAAACGTTCAGCAGGAGGCAGGCTCGTACCTGAGAGTATTTTTTCCCTCCAGACCTGCTGTGCCGTACACCTTGCCCTAGAAAAGGCATGACAGACTTCAGAGAACAGCCACTGGTTTTCATGCGCCTCTGCGGGGAACTGCAGCGGGGAACGCGATGCCGGAGCAGGGCTTTGATCTAACTACGCACATGAACACCGCGAGCAGTCACCAGAGACGCCAAGCAAGATTTTCAAACCTCCCTGCCCACCCTTTTCCACTCGAGGAAAACGACAGCTGGGTCATTGTTGTAGGGCGCGGAATATGGGGCGCCCTCCTTTATTCCCTCGCCCGCCCGTTACTGAAAACATCAGGCAGCGGGGAGGAAAGGGGCACGCAGCGTTCGCAGCCCCGCCGAGGCCCTGCGCCTCAGCCCAGAGGTACCGGGAGGCGGCCGCACCCCAGCGGGACGGGACGCGCCACAGCCACCGCCGCCTCGGCCCCGACAGACCCCGAGGCACACACAGGCCCGGGCCGGACCCGGGCCACCACGAGAAGGGCTGAGCGCGGTTCGACCCGGCACCGGCATGTTCATCCCTCCCGCGGCGGAGCATAGTCCCAGACCCACCGCCCAACACACACCTACCGCCCGGGCCCGCCGACCCCGCCTCCTCCGGGCAGCAGCAGGAAGTGCCGCCCGCCAGTGTCACCATGGGAGCCGGGCACGCCGCGCAGCCCCTGTGCTCCCACCACGGCACGGCGAGGGCGGCAGCAGAGCCCGCGGGTCGCCCAAGCTTATCGGACTAGGTGTTGCTGACATGGCCTTTTTTAAAAAAAAAAAACTTTTTTGTTTTCTGAAATTCTGCCGAGTGGGTTAAAGTAATAAAGTAACAGGTTTTGTACCTAGCGTGCCCGCGGGCTCGCTCCGTAGGGTGGAGCCGGGCTCGTGCTCACTTACTGACCCTCCCTAAGGTGATGCTGAGGAAACCCGGGTGGGGACCCACGCAAGAGCTCTCAATACAGGAACCTGCAGCACAGCCCCGAAAGCGAACCCACTGCTTTCACAAGTTTTACTATACACGGCAGTACTGCCTGCCCTGAAACCCTCAACCCTTCCCAGCCGCAGAGGCCATGGACCGGCCACAGCACCGCCGGGCTGAAGGACACGGGCGGTAAAGGCGCACTGCCAGTGCATCCCACCCCGGCACCGACCACCGCGGTGGAGGCCAAGCGCTCCTCGCGGCATTCGTCCTTTGCGGTCCGTCCTCCAGACCGTGCCGCCCCCAGACCCCTCGGCTTTCCGCCAGCCCCGGTGTCTCCTCGCATCTGTCCCCGCAGACGCGCTGCCGCTGCCGCCATGACGCCGCAGTGCCGCGCGCGGGCAGNGGCGGCGGGGCGGGCGGCGACTGGAGCCCGCGGGGCTGCGGGCGCCGCGGGCAGCCGCGGGAGCTCCGGGCCGGCTCCGCTTGCCGGGCCTCCCCTGAAGGCCCACCCAGCCAAAAGTTGGGCTTTGCTTTGTGCGGCGCCGTGATCGCTGGTCCTGCGGCGCCTCATGCTCGAGGTCGCTTTGTTTGAGTTCCCGAGGTGGTCCCTCCTCTCCCCTCCTCCCTGGCCGCGTTAAACGCGTCGTCTGCCCCGGGAGCCCTTCGGGCGGTGCGCGCCCGGCATCCACGGCGGCCACGACTGCTGGAGCTTTGATGGACGATGACCGTCGCTCCTGGCTTTGCCGATCCACCTTTTTAAGTCGTGATCTGTTATTAAAATAATGTTATTTTAGTCTTTAACTAAAAGGAAAAGAAGAACGCCAAACATGTAGGGGCCTTCGAGGCAAAGATGTTAGTTAAATACAGTTAGTGACCCAAGAAAATCAGTTCTGCAGCCAAAAATTAAAAGGTCGTAAGGGGATAGTATCGCTTTCCGTGCTCTCCTGCCCAGTTCATCCAGCCCCGTAATCATGGCTCATGTTCTAATCCAGAGCTCAGAATTTGCGACTGCCGCCACCTTTACCTCAGATGTTTATCACAAAAGTAGAAAATTATGGTTTATCTGTTGATTTACTTGTTTTAATAATTTTTCTTTACCTAGCCAGCTTTGGTTAGAAAATTAGATAGTTAACAGTAACAACATTTTGCCTGCTTCAAGCTCAGGACCTCAAAGAAAAACAGTATTAACAATAAATTCATTAATTGTTCTCTCATCAAGTTTCCAAATGTATACGTCATTTCCACTTTAAAGTTATTGAAAATGCAGATAAGCCTTTTTTGTGCAATGCTCTGTTACAAGTTTTTGGAGGCAGGTGCACCTGGTGTAGTTTCATAGTTTTGTCCCTGTGATTGCACATAACCCATTCTAATTCTGTAGATACCAGAGCAAAGCCTCAGTGTGTGTGCGCATTGACATCTGTGTATCAAACTGTCTTTCATGGGATGGGATTGAGATCCAATCCCAGATCATTTATTTTTCTCGTGCATACATTATCCTACCACATCATTCCTGAAGTCTTCCAACCGAGTCTCCTGAATTTGTTGCTAATTTCTTCTTTTCCTGAACTGTCAAACCTATTTGGCAAAATTCAATGTTTCCCCTATCCTCCAGAAAAATATTAAGTACCTTTTTTTAATTTTCATCACATAGTGCAATCTCCAACTCCTTCCATGAAGTATTCGGAAGACTCCAGAGAGATCTGTAAGCAGGGAATTGATTGGGAGATAACTGGTGGCATTTAGTAGTTGCCTCTATAGTAGCCTATGATGTCAGTATTTATCTTCAGGAAAACACATTGTCTTGGTTATTGTATATAATTTCCTAGAAGAAAAGTTATTCTTCATTGTGAATGACCCTGGCTGGATGCCAGATGCCCACCAAAGCAGCTCTATGACTCCCATCCTCAGCTGGCCACGGAGAAAACACAGCAAAAGGCTTCTGGATTGAGATAAAGATAGGGAGAGATCACTCGCCAGTTCCCATCATGAGCAAAACACACTCAATTTGTGAAATTCATATAATTCATTAACAATCAAATCAGAAAAGTATAATGAGAAATGAAACGAAATCTTCTGAACACCTGTCCCCCACTCCTCCCTCTTTTGTCCTAGGATTAGCTTTATTTTTTGGTTCTCTGCCACCTCTCTGCAGGAGGGAACAGGGAATGGGGGCCGTGGTCAGTTTATCACATGTTGTCTCTGCAACTCTTTCTTCCTTGTGGGGGGAACTGCATCCCCTTTTGCAGTGTGGGATCTCTCCCATGGGAGACAGTCCTCCATGAACTTCTCCAATGTGCGTTCTTCCCAAGGTCTACAATTCTTCACTTACTGTTCCAGCATGAGTCCATTTCATGAGGCACAGTCCTTTGGGGGTGGGCCATTCCAGCATGGATCCCTCACGGGGTCACAAACCTGCCAGCAAACCCGTTTCAGAGTGGACTCCTCTCCACAGGTCCACAGGTTCTTGCCAGGAGCCTGCTCCAACATGGGTGTCCAGTGGGGTCGCAGCTGCCTTTGGGATCTGTCTGCTCTGGCATGGGGTCCTCCATGGGCTGCAGGTGGATCTCTGCTCCCCCATGGACCTCTGCCTGCAGGGGCCCAGCTGCCTCACCATGGGCTGCGGGTGGGTCTCTGGCACCTGCAGCACCTCCTCCCCCTCCTTCTGCACCGACCTTGGACTCAGCAGAGTTGTTCCTCTCACATATTCTCACTCCTCTTTTCTCTGTCTGTAACTACACCTGTGCAATTCCTTTTCCCATCGTAAGTACATTATCCCAGAGGCATTACACCTGTTGCTGATGACCTTGGCTGGCATTGGCTGCATAAACATAGGAGAAGTTTTGAGGAGTTTCTCACAGAAAACACTGTCAAAATCTCGCATTGCAAACCTGATGCATTCATATATTTAAATAGTTAATGAAAAATTGGTCTCACAGTTAAATAGATGAGATAATACCATGAAATATTTACTCTTTGGTATTTATCCCAATTTAGGGTGTATCCTGATTGTGCTTTATTGCTGGATTTGTCTTTTGTGAAGTTTTTGCTTTGTTTTGTTTTTTTTTTTAACCTCCTTTTGTGCAACCACAGAAAAGAAAGTAGGTTTCTTTTCATGGCTAAAATTGAAATTTCATTCTAGAAAATTTGCTTCAAATAAGAATTTTTGACCTAACGGGAAATTATTCTCCAACTGTTTTCTCTAAGTATTATTACCAGTAATAAAGCATTCTGAGTTGATTTTGGTTGCTCTTCTGGTTATATCAAATTTTGGTAATTCCTTGGAGAATGCACAGGCTGTCCTGTGGAGCTGCTTGTTGAAGAGACTAGCACAGTAATTTACACACTGATTTTGGCTATTCAGAGGGAATATTCCAAAGGTGCAAATAGGGACCCCTGTGTGAGGATCCATGGTATTAATTCTCGTGGCTGGTGCAAGTTGTGTGATAGTCTGCAGCACTTGAGACTGGCAAAAGGAAAGGTGAAACTAAGCAAAGATTTGAAAATTCCATCTGCATTCCATCAAGTAGAGCATGGGGGATGAGGTGTGCCTAAGTCTTTCAGCTTTCAATGTATATTGTCTCATAGTCAAGTAGTAATTGAACCATATGAATTGAAATAGAGGTACTTTTACTCATAAAAGAAACAGTTGGCTTTAAAATAGATATTTGTCATTTTTCTAGGTGACTTTCCAATGGCTTCCTGATAATTTTTCCTCTTTTTTTTGAAATTGACAGAAAAAAATTGCACAAGTGTTGTTTTCATTGAAAATATCATGCTCTGTAGCCATTTAAAGTCTAGTTACTAAATGTCGTAAGTTCAGTTGAATTTACTTTTATTAGTAACTTACTTTTAGAATTTTAAAGAAATGGGAATTCAAAAATGACCTGCCGAAGCTATGATTCAGCAGTCAAGTGGCACATTCTTCTAAGCAACCTGTAGTAGTGTGGATAGATGGTGGAGACATCAAGTCAGTGCCTGTGTTAACACGTCTGAGTAAAACTTGCTTGACTTATCATTCCATGAGTATTACCAAGATAGCTGTTAATTAAACTGTGGGTTAAAAATAGAAGTGAATGTCAGCAACCCTGATAAAGATAAATGACAGTTATCAATACCTTTTTTTTTTTTTTTTTAATGTGGTGGATAGAGTTCTTTGAGAAGCTCACAAAACTGGGGTTCACTTATTTTTGGAATGGTAATTATTCAGGGTCTTACAGGTTGCTCTGAATAATTGCTACAGTTATTAAAAAAAAGCATCAAGAAAAATAATAGTAAGTTCTAATTCAAGACGGTTGAACTTCTGTAACTCCACAGTTACTTCACTTAGGCTTACTGGCAGTTCCCAGTCAGGTTAGGAGAGACCATTATCTGGAAAACCAAATGGCTTTTGGTTCCACTGACTACTAAAAGTTATTGACAGTTTCTCTGCTTTCTTGTAATCAAGTCTGGGGATACAAAATGTTTTTTAGCAGTTCTTCTGTGCTTAAGAGAAGAGTCTAAGTCAGCTCTTAATGTGCAGAATGAGTCTTTGTATTGAAACCTCTTTGACCTCCAGAATTATGCTATTCCTCCTGCTTTCTTTCTAGCAAACTTCTGTCTGATTTCTGGCTTCAGCTCTGAGGCCTCTAAGCTTGTGGCTCTTTGGAACCAGATGAGCATTTTGTTTCATAGGCTGAAAGCTATCAGTACCCATTCAGTAGTCATTTCTTCCAAATATGTAAGAAGACGCATTATTAAAGTATTTAGATTTTTTTTTTTTTAATCTTTTGCAAAATAGAGGAAAAGGCGTTGGGAGAATTGAATTTTCAGTTTTGGGCCCTTTTACCACAGACAAATATAGATGAGTAAGGGAAGAAAAGAGCATGTTATGTCTTTCTTCTAACATCTGCAAGAAGATAATCTTCACTGTCCTGTGTTTTTGTAATATTAAACTGCCAGAGATTTTTTTAACCGTATGAAATATCAATTTTTTTAAACAGTGTGCTAGAAATGGTTGATGAAACCAAGAAGTCCTTGGATTCTTTTAAGGAGTAGTCTAATACTGTCTTTTCTTTTTTCCCCTGCATATGCCTACTACTTCTACTTTTCCCGTCTTCCCACCCTCTTCCTACATGATTAATAAAGACTCTTCTCCTCTGCTCTCTCAACTTTGTTATGGATTTTCTTCTTTTGCCAAGAACATGGTGGACTGGGAAGATATTCATGAATACAACCTAAACTGAGTTTGAATACCAGCCAGTGAAAGGGAGAAACTTGGGTTAGTCTGTAAGTACAGAACACAAATAAATCACTGCCTATGATTTACCGAGTAACTATCCTTCTTCCTATATGTGGCATCTATCTTCTCCTAGTTGCTCTTGTAAACAAGTAGTTGTTGTGCTAAAATTCTGTTCTCTCTTAGTTTGGTAGTTCTTAAGCTCACATGTTTTTTCTCTAAAGCACATCTATGTGTAAATTTTCTGTGTTTTCATCAAACTAGACAGAAATTCAACTTTTGAATATGTTTGTAAGTTAAGAGTTTCCATTACTATAGTTCTGGAATCTGCTACTTGTATGAAATACTCATTATTTAATCTTGGTATTTTCATGCCAAGATCACTATTAATTAACACTTGTGTGGCTGTTTATTGTTTGTGCACTGTATAAAACACCATTTGACTATGAAGTAATACAGATAAGCTGTGCCTTTTTTTCCCAGTTAGTGTTGGACCATTCACACTTCAGTGGCTCTCAAAAGCAGCCCTCTCAATAGAGGTTTTTTCTTCATTACTTACAGTAGTGTGATGTTGTATCATCCAACACTCCAGTCATTCATGCCTAAGATGATGTGCCCTGATAACATGACAGAACAGTGTAATGCCTGACTGGAATTTCTTTTCTTTCTTGAAAATAACTTAAACAGAGTGCTGTAAAAGTAGAATCGTCTTCTTCCTGGCAATGGTTGACAACATGTCTGGTTTGAAAACAACAGGAGGGTATTTCTGTGTTTGACCTTTGAAAGCTCTTTAAATTTAACTAAATTTGAAGAAGAGAAGGACAGTCAAGCTACTAGGCACGATTTATTAGCATTGAAAGTAGAGAGGATTTCATACTATTTGTGTATTAACATGCTGCTGTTAGTGGGGCTAAAAGTATTCCTGCATTTACAGCCAGGAAGTGTTCTTTTCTTAGAATGTGTTGACAGGATGCAGTAGTGGGGGAACCGGCACAAGGAAATACATTTTACCATCTGTTGTGACCCTATTGCATAGCAAAACTTACAGAAGTTCCAAACAAGAAAATGTTTTATTGCAATAATATTCACTATAAAGAGGCCTAGGTTACTATATATAAATAAATTTTTAACAAAAACACATCAATTTTTCCCTAAACCACCCACTTTTGAGGAGGAAAACATCAATTTGATATTTACGATAGATCTTCTGATCTAGTAACTTATTTGATCCTGTTGATCAAATATGGTATTTTGTAGGAAATCTTTAAACTGTGAACCATGTTTTGCTTTGAAATAAGTGCCCTAGAATTGTAAATATTATTTCTTTAAAAGTGAGCTTTTTCACAGAGTTTTATGTACCCATTTGCAAATTCTTCACTCTCAAGTGGTTTGCTTTTTCGTTCAGTAATTGGATCAGTATGTTGTAACTTCACACATGTTGCAAAAGAACCACCAATCTAAGTGGTTGTGCTACTGGATTTGAAATTCTAAGAAGCATTATTTACAGACTAGCATATAAATTCTGGAGGACTTTTTAACTGGTTTTGTTTGGTTGGTTGATTTCTGTTTTGTCTCCCCTGTGCCTGGAAAAAAATAGTATTGCAGCAATTGCAAGGTCACTATTTTGTATGCTGGACTTTACAGCAGGTTAGGGCACATGATCTTTCCTTTCTGCTCAGCACTGATGAGGCCTAACCTGGGATACTGTGTCCATCCAGTACTGGACTCCTCAGTCCAAGGGAGTCCTGGACATACTGGGGAGGGCCCGGGGATGGGCTGCAAGGGCGATTAAGGGACTGGAGCATCTCACGTGAGAAAAAGGGGTGCAAAGAGGGCAGAGCCAGACTTGTCTTAGTGGTGCCCAGTGACAGGACTGGGCTGTGGGCACAAACTGAAACACAGAAGTTCCCTCTGAACATCCTGAAAGACTTTGACTGTGAGGGTGACTGAGCAGTGACCCAGGCTGTCCAGGGAGGCTGTGGAATTTCTATCTTGGATATATTGCAAGACCCATCTGGACATGGTCCTAGGCCACTGGCTTTCAGGGCCTGGTTGCGCAGAGGTTCAACTAGACGGCCTTCCAGAAGTGCCTTCCAGCCTTGACCATTCTATCATTCTGTGACTTTTCAGTTCAGAAGTTGCAAAGTTAGAATCTGTGGCCTATTCAAAATGCAGTTTCCTCTTAGGTTTTACTGTTTGAATAATGATGGTACCTTAACAAATGGTTATTACTCATCCTTGAATGTTAGGGTAATATCTTTTGGAGTCTTTGGGTATCTGTTGGTGTTCTTAGCATGATATTTTTTCATTGTAGTTTGTTTTTGTTTTTTTTTTTTTGCTAAAACTAGGTGTTGTAGGTGAAGTAATCGTTAGTAACCATACCTTTATTAGATTGCCAGTGCTGACTTTTCCTGAAACTGGAATCTCAAGAGAAGATGAGGGTTTGTTTGGCTTTTTTTCTGTCCTGAAGTTACCACTGATCTGTGTAAGGTATTGAAATAAGAGAAACAAGCAGTTGCTTTCTTCAGTAAGGGAGAATGATTAACCAGAATGATAATTATTGCTGTTTCCGCTAATTTTTTTGTCTTTTTTTTTTTTCCTTTTGTATATGCAGAGCACAAAGTAATCATAGTGGGACTTGATAATGCTGGAAAGACTACTATTCTTTACCAGTTGTAAGTATATGAACTAATTGTTTTTCTGTTTGCATTTTATTATTTGTCACTATTTAATTTTTGAAAATGCAGCTTTGTAACCTGGTGGAATCTCTAGGGTTCTAGATCACAGTTTGTACATTAATGGTATTAGTTGTTCTAAACAGAGTAAATATTTAAAGGATAAGTGAAGAAACTGCTGTGGTTTAAAACTAAACTGTAAATTGAAGAACAAATTTGTACATCCAAGCACAAAGTGAACTGTAATTTTTTCCCATGAAAGCCTGTTTGAATTTGTATTCGTAGAAATAATCCTGTTGCCAGTAACTGCAGAAAAGAACAAGGTTTTAAAATTAATTCTAGCCACACTGCAAAAATCCAGAAATGTTTCCAAATGTTTCTCAATTCCAGTGTTTCTCCATCTAAAATTTGTGATGGAGAATTCCTAAAAATAATATTTCAGCCTGCCCGGATCCTACCTTACTCATTTTCAATAGCATCACTGCACCTTGGCAGCATTACAGGAATATCCATAATAAATTCAAGAGTGTTGTCAGGACCATAATTGCTATGGTAATTGTGGAAAAGGAGGAGGGTGTAGGTAAATTAATATCCTTATATTTGGATATCAGAGCAGCATAGTATGCTTTCCAAAAACACTCTCTATTCATAAACATTTTGAGCCAGCTTAATGGTGGAACTGAGAAATGTTCAGCTATGTAATCAAACAATCCTTTGGGATTTAATATCTAGTTACTAAGTAGAGTGCTTTGATAAAATTATATTCCAATTTATATTTTGCACAGTTTTGTATTTGGGATCTTTAGAATGGCAGCCCCGTATTTTAAAACAGGTGCATTTTAAGTGTCTGTTAATGTCCTTTAGAAAGACAGTCCTGAAACACAGATGCTTACCCATTTGTTATGCCTTTTATGTGCCTATTTTTCATTGCTGATTTCTTTAAGCATGACTACAGTCACTGCTTTTTAAAGTTCAAATGTATAGCTTTTTTAAAATACGCCTAATTTTTTTCAATATTTTTTGTCAGTGACACAGATACGCTTTTTCTGGAAAAAATGTGTTTAATCCACAAACCTTGTGGATTTTGCTGACTGGTCCTTACGGTGTGATATTGTTTCCTTTAGCTTAATGAATGAAGTGGTTCATACTTCTCCAACCATAGGAAGCAATGTAGAAGAAATAGTGGTGAAAAACACTCATTTCTTAATGTGGGATATTGGAGGACAAGAATCATTACGGTCATCGTGGAATACCTATTATTCAAACACAGAGGTATGAGAAGATGCTTTGAAATCTGCAAATCCAATAAGTTTGTTTGAAATTATATTTATTTATTAGGAATATTTGTAGACTTTTGTAAAGATTGCAGCTGTATTGTTTTTACATTTTAAAGAGGAAGAATAAATTCACAAAGTGTGAGGTATCTCTGGTATGCAGCCATTTTTCTGGTAATATTTGAAGTATTTTTTCTGTATACTTTACAGTAACGTTATTTGATCTATGCTATAAACTGTGAAGTTAGATTTTTCCTAGGCAATCAAATGATAATGAAATACATTTTGGATCAGATTTTTTGCTTGCTTTTTTTAAGTAGATTTTAAAGAAAATTTTGAAATGTAATTTGCAAATTTTGTGATAATTTGCAATGATCAACTGGACTTGTGTACATCCAGTCTTAAATGGTTTTGAAATAATGATAATTGAGAACAAGGAATGAAACTTTCCCTAAGCCTAGGCAGCAGTATTTAAAAAGCTCATCAGCTCGTAACTTTTATCCAGTGGAGGAAGGAAAGTCTTGCTGTGCACTACTCGTGAGATACTGGCAGAGCTGCTGTTGCTGGAAAGGTTGGAGTAGAATTCAGCAACAGTTGACTTGTGGGATTTATTTTTTATGACAGTCTTTTTTGAGGCCAAGAGGTTATCAATACAAAAAGGCACATATAATCGCTGAGGAGTCTTTTTGAGACATCTACATTGGTGTAAAATATTCTAGACTTCATTTCTTATCATTTCCACTAAAAGCAGAGACTTCTTGTAGATATTACTCATTATATAAGTATTCCGTCCTCCTGTAAAATCAGCTTTTCTATCTTTTTCTTTTTCTGTATCCTTTCCTATACTCTTGAAGAGATGCTAGATCAGTCATCCATCCTAGACCTACTGTAAGCCTGATAATGAATCTCAACCTTCATCTCTAGCATTTTAGACTAATTTTTTATTTTATCTGGAAAAGTGCCACTGCATCTAAGAAACACATGAAGATAAAGAGACTTCTGCCAGCATTAGCTGGTATAGAGCAATAAATTCTTGGCTTATCCCTTGAGTATCTTTGATTTTGGAATTTGGAGAGATGCATATATTCTTTTTCTGATACTTTGGGGATGTTCTTTGTATTCTGTCTAGCAAGTATTTGAAATCCAGTGCCTTGTAATACTTGGAAAGAAGAACTTTCCCTTTACTTAAAAGCTTTGTCTGCTGGAAACAGTTGAGGAAGAAAAGAGATCTGTTTACTATGCTAATCCTAGCCTCCTTCATATGAATAATTCCGTTACTGTTCCTCCTCATCTGTTAGGCATCTCAAAGTCACAGCAGCATTAAATTGACTTAGGTTTTCATACTTTGTGGTCATTTTCAATGGCTGATGAATCCCTTTAATTTTATAAGGCAAAATGATTTGGAGCATATGTTGGAGAATTATAGCAGCAATTTCTAATTCCTCTTTCCTGCTACTGTCTCTCTTTTCTCTCTTTTGTCACTTTATCTTTTCTAGTGTCCTCTGAAAGTGTATGTCTCTTCTGTAGGAAGACTTGTGATAGTGGTCTCTTGAAATTGTGCTTTCTGTAATTTGTAATTCGTATTTTTGGTGTTTTTCCCTAGTTCATCATTCTGGTTGTTGACAGCATTGATAGAGAGCGGCTTTCTATTACAAAAGAAGAACTTTATAGAATGCTGGCTCATGAGGTATGGTGGGGTGTTGGGATAATAGTTTTGTTGAGAACAGTCAAATAACATTTCATGCTTCCTATGTTAACAAAAATAATACCATCAGAAAAAAAATTCTGAGAAAAAGTACGCATGCATGTTGATCACATTTTCAAACCGTGTAAGTTATAAATAAGCAGAAAAATTACTATGAAGCACCCTTCTAATAGGACTTGCTTGATTGTAACCAAATCAGTCTTTACTTTGCAAATGTTGAACTTGGGAAATTTTATGCTTCATATTAATGTAACCGGGTATTGTCTTTTACCACTGACTATTTCAGCTGGCTAAAATTTCAAGAAATGTTTTTTTTTAATTTTTGTTTTAGAGAAATAGAATTGCCTAATTTTTTTATTTATTTTAATCCTGTTCCTTAAAATTAAGGAGCATATATTATACTGTGCGAAAATTATTTTCAGTTCCTTTTCCTTCAGAATTATTTGGTTGTATTTTTATTATATGTTGTCCTGGGGACTGTTCAGCATTGGGTCAACCCACTCGAACATCCTAAATTAACTTGCACATTGGCTTAGGTAAAGTATGTTAAAACCTTTTGTGATCACTCTGAAGCTGAATTAAGGTTGTTTTAAATCTAAATATTCTCCTTCATTTTTGAAAGAAAAAGATTTAGTACGGTGCAAGTAGTCCTGTTGAGTTCATTTCTCTGAGAGACTTGTTGTGTTTCACATAAATGAGTTTTCGCTTTACAGTTTAATATTAATTGTAGTTTGGGTCTAATAGTAAGGAGTAAATTCACTACCAAAAAAGGTGGAAAAATTGCTTCTTGTGGTGAAGTTTTCCCATGTAGTTTTTTAGTTTCCAGTCTCAAACTCTTAGGAGGTCATGACCTACCATCGCTTGAAAACAGTTTGTAGGCCTAGACTGGACCACTTGTAAGGTTGAATTTTCAACTGTAGATCATATAAAGCTTTGTTGTTTTTGTGTTTTTTTCTCTTGGTGGAAAAATAGTCTTAAAATTTAATATGCATTGAAATGTATTGAATGCTTTTAGTTGCAGCTCTCAGCTTCCTGAGTACTACGTTTGTTTACCCTTCTGCACTTTTAAAGCCGTACATTCCAGTTCTTGTCTCTTTGCTGTTTGGAATGCTAAATTCCATACTGAAACAAAACAATTTTATTAAACCAATGAAGCATTATTAGAGTTCCCTTTTTGGAACACTTGGGTTAAACTTACAGAGATTCAGAAAGCTTTCTTAAATTATTACTGCTTTAATCAATACAGAATTTCTTTAATGAAGTTGAAAGCAATTTCAAGGGACTGATATCTAGCAGGCTTTTCCATTTGAATAGTATTTATTGTAGGACTTGGAGTGTTTAACAAGAATTAATTCCACTGGCTGAGTGGTTTGGAGCATTATAAAATGTATTTTGACTAGACTTTCATTAGTTAAGTATGAACATGTGGTCAACACCAAAAGGATACTCATATAATACATTACAATTTGATTCTCTGTGGGGGTGAACACTTCTGAATAAATTAGTTTTTTCAGTCTTACTGTAACAAATATTTAATGTAATAAGACAGTTAAAACTCCATTCTGCAGTGTAATTGTAGATTAACTGGGATACAGTTTTTTTAACAAATGAAGTTAGCACAGTAGCCTTTTAGTTGTGTATAATGACTGTTAGGTGTACTGTGAATCATTTCTAGGATTTACGGAAGGCTGCGGTTCTCATCTTTGCGAATAAGCAGGACATGAAGGGCTGCATGACGGCTGCCGAGATATCTGCATACCTCACCCTCAGCTCCATAAAGGATCACCCCTGGCACATTCAGTCCTGCTGTGCTTTGACAGGAGAAGGGTAAGTGCTTACTGCTTATTATGGCAATTCCTGGTAAATGAGAATATTGATTTAGAAGCCTGCTGACACTAAAGTGGATTTTCTGAAAGTCCATATTTTCTGACCTTTGCAGTCAGAGTGACATTTTGAATTTTTCATTTTCGTAATTGAACCTTGTGGGTTTTTTCATAGCTCAAACTCCAAATTCATACGAAAGTCTTCCATTTGTTGTTAAAAAACCCAAACCAAAAACCAAACACCACTCCTCCACCTAAGTATGTAGCTGTTGACATAGCTGTGTACTCTCTCTGTGCTACTCTCTTAGTCTTGTGTGTCTTTCTGTATTTAAATAAATAAGCTACTGTTCTCTACCTTTACATTCTAAACTATAGGAAGCTTCTAAGCTGGGGGGCTGAGGTGTTCTAGGGCTTTTTTTGGTTGGTTGGCATTTTTGATTAGCATTGAAACGTAGTTTTGATTAAAAGTTACATAGATCTGTCATAAAACAAAATTTTTACCAATATTAAACTTTTTGTTTATATCTGGCTAATGTAGCTAATTTTGAAATTTGCATACCTTATGCTAACAATTACTAAAATGGAATGTTGGACTAGCCTTAGATCCTTAGTCTGTAAATCAAAAAACATTTTTGGATACCTTCTAACAAGTTGGATAATGTCTTGCTTGTATGGTGTGAAGTGTACTAATTTTTCATCTTGATTTTTAAAGCAGTCTTGTAATGTGTGATATTTAGGGGGTTTTTACAGCTGTGTTGTACAGCCTTTACAATAGTGTGGTCTTGTGACATCCAAAATAGTGAATCTAACAGAGTATTTGGGAAGGGAGAGAATCTATCTCACTTTCTAACATGAAGTATTGTCTAATGTCGTGGAGATGTCTTGTAGAGTGAATGGTGGCATTAACTTCCTTAGGGTGGAACGTGTTAGTGAGAACAAGGTGGGGATTTTTTACGGAGTGGTTGTATTGTTTTGTTCTAAGAGTTAGATCTACTTTCCTTCTACCAGTTTTGCCAAAGTCACTTTTGAATACCCTTTTTATGTGCTAAGATCTTCAACCAAATTGACATTTGAAGAAAAGTCATAATTAATAAACATGAGGTTTAGTTTAGAAACAGTGGCCATCCTAGGCTACTTCTTTCATATTGTAAAACAAAAAGCAATGAATATTTAGAATACTTTAAACTATGACAGTAGTGATATCAACTTAGAAAAAACATTCCCAGAGTTAGATCGCTGAGCTGAGTCTTCCTTGGGAAGATCTGACAGGAATCTGGGGGGATCAATCTGGTGTGAGTGAAGCTAGCATTCTTGGATAGCTCAACCCTGATTTACTGTACAAAAGAAAAGCTCAAAGGGGTATAAACTAGGTAACTAGATCCCTAGAAAATGAAAGGAAAGTCTGTCTTCAAAAATGGAATGGAGCTTTTAAATGGAGATGCAGGTTGAGTTAGGAAGCAGATTAGATCCCATGCAGCCTTAGTACTTTTAGATTTGTTATGTGACTTTAGAATTCTTGATATATTTCCTTTCATGAAACAATTCAGTCTGGATGACCTGCCCTTTATCTTTTAGTATTAGTATGTAAAGGTCTAGCTTTCTGTAGAAAAAGAAAAACATTTTGTTTCCCTGTATTTGTGAGTAAGCGTTTAAGGATAATATCTTTTAGGTTTACAAGGAAAAAAGAATTGAAGTACTGCCAAGCTTCAGTAAAATAGACTGAAGCTTGACCATTTTCATGTGGCTAAAGCCTGAGTAGACTTAGTTTAAAAACTGTTTACTCTGTTCTGCTTTCAGTCCCATTTCCAGTTGATTTAATTGATTTTAAGTAGCTGTTTTTACACATAAGAACAAGCAGAAAATACCTTGAAGAAGCTGGAACAGGACTTGTACCAATTATAACATCTCTTATCTTTCAGATTATGCCAAGGCTTGGAGTGGATGACCTCCCGTATTGGAGTGAGATAGCTTTTTTCCTGATTTCTTTTTTTTTTTCTTTTTCTTTTTTTTAATTCCTCCAAAAGAAGAGACTTCTATTTATCCTGTGAACATGTACATTTTTCTGTACTTTTGGCTGCTGAGGCAGTGACCAGTGTTTAATTTATATCAGCCAACTTCTAAGCTGTGCTTGAATCAAGCGCCGTTGAACTGAAACACAAAAGTATTTTCTTAACATTTTTAATACACTAATCTTCAACTGGATGAACATATGTGAATCTGTTTTTAAGCATTGAAATTCCTCTGAATATAAATTCTAACTTTTTCAATGATAGCTTTTTAAAATCTGTTTTGTCATTGTCAATATTTCATATTTCCTCTTTCTAAATAGTTGTATAACTTACTAACATAAATGAGCACATTTTATTTAATAATTAAAAGTAGTATTTAGGTTAACTTTACTCTGCTATAGCTTTAACCTCAAAGGATAACCATATCTCCAGCTGGACTTCCTGGAACACTAGTAGAGTTCTAGTCAGCACAAGAGTTAATAGTTATGAATGCAAATTTTTAAATGCTTAATGAACTTGTTATAGTTAATATTGTGGTGGCTTTTAATCTGATATACAATGGAACTTCTGCCTTAAATCTGTTTCAGTCTCAGTTTCTCTGGTATGTAGTTCTCAGACATTTTTATATTCCACTTGAAGATACATCTCTGTACAGTGCATAAAAACATTATTACTAAGTGCTAGTGTAGTCATTTAGAACTTGAGTACCTTTTCAAAGAAAAATAGGTACTTAAATTTGGAGTCACAGCAACCAGTGTTATGTGTAGACTTGCTGTATTCTGTTAAAATTTTAAATTCTGTATACATGAGCCTTCCTCACCTTTTAGTGAGAGTGCTGTTTTCTAAATGAATACAAATCAAAAGGGAAGCCAGATTTATAAACAAAACAAAACCATGGTGCTGTATCTGTAGACTTCAGAGTGAAGCTATTCTTGACATTTATGTACCTACTATCATATATGTTTTCAGATGCTGTTACAGACCAATTATTTTGCCTTCATTTTTGTTTTTGGTCTTATTTGCACAAGCAGAGAATTTTTGACAGTGTTTGAGTTAGGTTCCTTCACCTGAAGTTTGAAAAACAGGTGGTGAGAGAGTGGACCCAGTAATTGTTAATTCAGTTTGAAGGGAATTAAGTTAAATCTAAAGATAATATAAAGAATATGTAAAGATATGGAGTTAATTGAGAACATTAGGCATCAAATAAACCTAACCACCAATCCCCCCCAAAAAACCCACATGAGGATTAAAACAACCCAACAAATCAAAACCAATAGTGGACACTCAACTCCTCGCAAAGTCCCAGCAGCAGTCAGGTACCCAGCCTATCTATGCTTTTTCCAGAATTTCCAGAAGCAATATTCTGCACTTCTGCATGCCTAAAAACCACATGGAGTTTGGTTACCAGAACTGTTTTGCAAACTGACTGTAGGCCTTTGATGACAAAATGTTTTTTGTTACATCTTGTTTTGAAAACTTAGGCACACTGAGTTTTCCTTAATAAAAGTTTAAGCTTTGTAAATTTCAATTTGCTTCTATTTTATTTAAATAAAACATAAAGAAATTTTAAAAGTATCAGCAAATATGTTGTCATAAGTGTTGGAAAGACTTTGAATATATGTGGAAACTGTTTGGTTGAATGAAGTTGTGTATTATTGCCAGTTAGTAAAAGTCACACTTAGGACTACACTGAGTGTCAAGTCAAAATGTTCAAAGTATAATTAAAATCAGCAAAAAGTAATGCGTAAAGAAAAAAGATGAATGCAAGACAAGGTTAAAATTGATATTAAAGCTGCTTGTTGTGATGTTCAGCTGTTTCAATGTGTGAAAGTAAGATTTGTTTTGCTCTTAGGGAAGCAAATTACAAAGGAAAAAAAATAAAATGATAGTATGAATGATGTTTCTTGTTTGGTGTCTTAAAAATAAACCTGAAAATAAATCTAAATTGCAAACTGAAATTATGTCATTCAAAATGTAGTCCTGAATACTTACAAAGAGCACTAACTGGATGTATAGACCTTTGTTTTTTTTAAAAAGGTATGATTTTGTATTTAATGCTTTCTAGGTAATACCATTTGTAAACCTATAGTGTTGATTACTAGATCCAGTCTTACCTGAGGTAATACATATAACTTCGATTAGGAGGAAATGGTCTGATTGTAGACATTAGAATATCAGAATAATGGATGTTTTCTTTTAATTTCTTAGCACTTGAGACCTTTGAATATCTTTACAGAATGAGACATTCCTGACAAATGCTATGATTTTTATCACCTAACAATTTCATTTTCTGCAACAGTTTTTCATTGGTAATGTTGGTTTGTTCACAGCACTATTGCTGTGATGATTTTTTTAAATTATTATTATTTTGGGGGGAAAACAGCTTGGTATGGAATTTTGGGAGACCTATTTTTAATAACTTCAGAACCTGTTAAACTAAAAGTGATTTAAGTGATTTGATCAAAATATTTTTAAGGGTTGCCTTAGAATACTGTGTGTGTCTTTGCATTGCCAAATACTACATTATGTTTGCTAATTTGAATGTAGTAAATATCTTGCAGGTAGTTTTGCACTTTGAAAGTATTCTGTGTTAATTATGCTGTTCACAAAGGACAATGTTAATCACCTTAAGTTCAAGAAATTATGGTGTCCTATGCACAATTTATATTGTACTGCTGTAAATGGGTTGGCACGTGGCTTTTTATTTGTTTATGTTTTTTTACTTTTTGTCTAGGTGAGAGAGAGGTTCAGTATCCCCAAAGCAGGGATTCATCCCAGCTCTTTAAACACACAGCACTCAGTAAGGTGAAGAGGACTTGGGCACAGCTGCTCAAAATATTTGTCATCAGAATAAAATTGAGTTGTTCTGTGTAGTTGGATGAGGTTTTTGTTTGTGAGTACTCTGTGGTGAAGAGGTATTGCAGCCTTGTCACTTTCATTTCATCTCCAGTCTGTTCACTAGGGCAGAGTGGGAGCCTACATCATGTGCAGCTGTAGCCAGTTCACAGAACATCTTGGCTGGACACCTGCTTCCTTTCATCTCGCACAAGCTCCAGCTTTGATCCTAAACAGACTGTCACATCGTTTCAGCCATGGGAAGCATGGGTCTTTCTTTGTTTTACTGAAGGGTGTTTGTTTTAGTGGACTGTTCCCCTTCAGTAAGAACAAAACAAATTCAAACAAAAGACTGGGAAAAAACTTGTATGGAACTTTGTGTGTGCATTTGACTATGATTAGCATTTAGCTGAGTTTGATCTTTCCTTTTGTAGAGTCTGCCTTGTAAAAGAGCCTGGAAGGCAACAGTGAGGAGAGCAGGATGAGAAACCTGGCCATGATGCCAACACTAGCAATAGAAACTGGCATCTTAGAACAACCTTTAACTGCTTCTAAAATTACCTTGATGGTCTTTCAACAGTGATTCCATATTTTGCTTCTTAGGGGATAGTGCACTAGAAAAGCTGCATGCTGTCCACACAGTGTGTGTGCCCACCCTGCAGGCAGGAGAATGCAGCTTTATGTTAGGTTTGTTTCTTGCTAGGTATGCTACTCTTCAGTTCAGTTGGTTTTTGTTTTGCTGGGTAGAGATACGCATTTCATACAGAGGGTTTTCCTGGATATAACTGAAGACATTCTTCCAGTTGCACACCAGTTTGTGTCCCCTAGATGGCAGGAAAGGATCAGCTTAACAGTGTCACACCTGCTTTAGCTTGTGTTCGGCATCCATGTGAAAGACTTAAAATGCGTCAGTAAACGAAGAGGCTGAGTACCACTAGCTGAACCGTGGGGGTCATGCATAGATATAATGAAGACAGCTTAAAAGAGAGGAAGGCTGAATCACATCTTCAGTGGGAAGAAAGTTTACAGTGAGGTTTTGAAAAATTTGAAACTGTTCTATAGCTTAAAGGCATTTTGTCTTAATTCTCTATGGGTAGAATTATATTCCAAACCTATTGTTGCTGCAACTGAAAATGTAGACAATAAAAAGAATTAATACAATTCCTGGCATATTTCATTTTAATAATAACTTGTCTGTTGCCCATGACATGCTTTATATTTTTTGAACTTTGCTTGATAACAGTTGCTCCTGTAATGCGCTGTTGCACTACTGCTCCTCAGAAATTGCAAGGATCTGGAACATCTGAACTGTCACCTTGCAGTGTGTTTAGCTATGGCAATTATTTGTAGTCTTTACTATATACTACTGCATATGAAAGCTAAATTCAAGTAAAAGAGTAGTTCTGTTGCAAGATAGATTATTTTTAGCGTAAGTAGTGCTCAAAGGACAGTACCACCAACAGACTTTGATTGCCCATGTTGTTTCCTGTGCAGCTGATAAAATGTATGTCTTATTTGTGTATTTCTCTTTATGCAGTGTTTTGAAAAGTTATTTACATTATATCTATAACTATTTACAAGAGTGTTGCCTAATAATTAACACTTCATTTTTATGTCCACATTGAAAGTTACTGCTGGCCAATCTTCATTACAGGTGGAATTGACTTTTATGGTCTCAAAGGACTTAACTTTTGTACTGAATAAGAAGAGAAGTGGTGAAAAGTGTTGGGTCATCTTAGGAGGGAGTGAAGTCTCCAAGACCGTAATTTCATCTCTTTTCTAAGCATATTCTGTTTTGAAGCAATGAGCAGGAACTTCTTGAAATTCACTATCTGTTTTGGCAGCTCAGCTTTTACAACTAGAAGCAGAAGTTAACCTGTATGTGCCAAAGAGTTTAGTTGAAAAACCTTCAGACATCTGGTGGGCCAGATGGGAGCAGTCATGACCTAGCTTAGCTGTGCTCTGAGTCTGTAGGGTGAGATCCATCTGTTCCCAAAGCCACTCAGATGTACTGATGTACTGTACAGATGTACTGTACAGCATTCAGGATCTGAGCGTACTTTCTAAGAAGGCTGACCTGGAGATCCCCACACCCTGCCTGTGTGGGTACACCTTCTGTGGGAGTTGTTCAGCCCACAGAAGACATCTCCAAAGCCCTATGCAGAGGCTTCTGTGCTCTGTGCACACGGTGCACTTGCTGTGTCCACAAACAGTGAGGTGGATCTGCCTCCGAGATGACTTTGGTGTCACTGCACTCCTCTCCTGAAATGACCATGAAGTCGCTGGAAGCTGAAGTGTACCAAGATAAACCTCAGTGAAAGTATTAATTGATATTTTCAGATGTAAATTTCATATTTTCTGACATTTTAGAATTAAATTAATTGAAAGCCACTGTTAGTTGGGAAAATGTCTACTGAGTTCTTTAAAAAAATTTCAGGAAGCCTGTTTCAAAAACAGGGCTGCCTAAGACTGATAGTGACTTAAAATTTTAATTACTGTCAACATCTTTTACAGTTTTAAGAAAAATATGACTCTTTGCAATAAAGCTCTGGTTTCTGGTCCCTCATTTTTCAAGACTGCACTCTTAAGGTGGTGTTTTCATGGAATCATTTGAGTGCTTTTCATTTTTCTGTTCACTTTTCCCATATCCCCTTTGAGGTTTTATTCTCTTCTGTAGACTAGTTCACTACTTTAGGCTTGGATCTTTGCTATTCTAATCTCATGTTGAAAAAAGGACTTTCTGGTCAACCTTGCAAGTCTGACAAGATGTCTTCATCCACCAACAATACTCCACTGTTGGGAAAAACTTTAAATGCATTTTTTAAAAGTAGCATTGCTAGATACTTGATGTTGATTTCAGTTGAGTACACTACAGTTAGAATCTGAAGAAGCCAATTGAAAGATTAATGTTCAAACTTGTGGGAAAATACAAATGATTTGATTTCTTTTGAAAGATACAAATATATATATATATAAATTTCTCATATATAATGGAAATTGATGCACAATACATACTGTAGTCTGTCCAGTGAGTATTGAACAAGATTGTATTGATCCTACAAAGGCCTAAGCTCTCAGTTCTTAGCGCTACCTTTCCCATTCAACAGTTGCTTTGGATTCAGCACCTTTCAAAGGTAAATACAACCTATTTCCCTTCGCTCTTTTATCAGTAAGTTGCAAGGCAGCAGCTTCTTGATAGATTCCATTTTCAGTTTAGTAGGAAATGTAATATACTTTTGTTCCGGAGGAAGATTGGTAAGTAATTACTGTGGAATTAAATCCTATTGCTTCTGTGAAAATAAACAATACAGGAAGTGTCAGGGGACTTGCAGTAGGATGCATAATCCAACAGTACTCATTCTTCTTTATAGAACTATCTAATTAGGAGTTAATGAAAAAATATTGGACTGCTTGCAATTCCGTACACTGGTTCTCTGCAAGTGTAGAAAGTTTATTTTGCTTCCTCTGAATCTTTCTATGTTTTTGCTTTTGTTTTTTAGCTGCAGTGAAAATGGGATCTTACATTAACATGAATTGTTTGTGTCTTGATAATAAGCAATTACGTTCAGTACCTTTTTAATTCAGTTACTGCTTTGATTGTTTCTTCTTTGCAGTCAAGACCTTTTCTTCTAGACTAAGTATAGGTTTACCATTTTTTGCCAAATTAAAAGAAAAAGGGAAAAAGAAAATTAAAAAAATGTTAAGGAAAGAGAAAGTAAAAAAGGTTAGCTACATATAAGTTGAAATAAGGAGCAAAAGTACTTTTTTCTGAAGTCAAACCATGTGAATCCGTTTGCCTTGTTCTGTGTTTCTTCTGTAGAAAAAAGAATTTTGAGGTTTTTAATTGTGCTGAACAAGTACTAGACTGAGGCACCATGTGTGAGTCATGGGCTTTATATTCCAAATATTCTCTTCTAGTTCTATTGATGAAGTGTCAGCTGGGATTTCTTAGCATTGAACGCAAACTCTCTTAAGATTCCTGGGCAGAGACCGTATTGGTAACAGTGTTATAAACCGCAGCACACTTCTGTGCCCTGTTTTTACTCTGCCAGGATTTCTGATTTAAACCAAAGACTCTCCCCACCAATTACGAGGTGTAAAGACCTTTTGTCCAGTACACTTACAATGCAACAAGTGAAAATTAGCTATTGATCCTATAAATTTAATATACACAGCAATGAATTTAGGATTATGGACAAAAATTCTTGCAAGATTCGTAAATATTTGGTTGCTTTGAAACACAGATGTCAGTGGCTTTGTTTTTAAAGCCTGGAACTTGAATTGGATAGAATTTTAATAATGTTAAAATTATGCTAAAATGCTTTTGGAACTTCAGGCAAAATAGATCTAACTTGGGTAGTAAATCTAGTTCATTTCAAAGGGACAGAGCAATAAAACCCCTGAAGCAGACATTACCTGATGGTAACTGACTGCATCTATGAGTTAAATGTTCCAAGGAAGACTGCATTTAGCTGACAAGGTCAATTATTCCCTCACTGCGTCCTCTTAGGGTGATACTGGCATTTCAAACACATCCAAAATTGTTAAATAAAACTTTTGAGTGCAAAATAATGTTTCTTTAAATAAAAGTCCTATAAACTTCTTAAAAACTCAGATATTAAGGAAATTAATGCACAGAAATAGTACTTATCCAATGGATATAGGTACTTCACTTTCAAGTGGTAGTTACCTATCCATTGTCACTTCTGGTTGGGTACAATCTGATAATTAAATTTTTGTGGTTGGTTTATAAAACATTGACTGTAAAATGGCATTGTGTGATAAACGGAGTAGTTAAAAGGTTGTACCATCTTTGTGTTTGAACATCCCTGGAAGCCGTGTTTCTTCATGGATGGAATCCTGATGAAGTGGAGACAAGTTCTGTGGTCCAAAACCGGCAGTGCTGATCCACATTGGGAATTGGTGAGAGGTGGGTGCAGTGGTTCAGATGCCAGTAGCAAGGTTCTTCCTTGGTTTTGTTTCAAATGTCCCAAGTTCATCTGGCACGTCCCACGCAATAAAACCTCACCTGCTCTCTGTGCCAAGGAACATGAAGTAGATGCTGTCTTGGGATATTCTCTGAGGAACAGCCTCAAACTCGTCACAGCTGTTTTGGGCTCCCCAGTGAGGAAACACAGATCATGATGATCTTTCACTCTATTTGAGATATTTTTCCTCCCCTTTGGTAATGCTGTATATAAATTGTACCTTTTCCCTTGTTATAGTTTCTTATTCATTTATTTCATAAACTTCTTTGGTTGGAAACAAAATCTTTATTATAGCATTTGAATTTCATCTGTTTTTCTGCAGCTTTTCTCTCAGTAGTAACAATTACCGTGTCCTGATTGTACACGGTTGTTCATCTGTGTCCAATTTGAAGTTAACCTTCTGCCTTCTTTAAAATTGATAGCCCATTCACTTTGTGGTCCTGTGTTGTCCATTCCTTCCAGTATGGTAATAATGCTGTTTCCAGTCCTGTTCATGCTGTTTATACTATGCCAATGTTTGCATTTGCTTGAGAAATCACAGAGCCTCTTTATTTTAAGTTACATGCATATTCTTGTTTTGTGAATCTACCATATAATTTAGTGTTCTGTGCAGCCTCCTGTCTTGTCTTAACTCCAGTGCTAACCACTACAAGTCCTTCTGCTTCTCTTTCTTGTTCTAGGATTTTTGTCATGTTTGCTGTAGTATAGGTTGTTCTGTATATCATAAACTTCATCTCTAGTTTAGTGATACTTGAGTGACAAATGTACACTTTTCCATAAAAATTAATTTTGTACCTAACACCTTTTATTTAATCAGATTCCTTCTAGATTAAATTTAAACCCCATGCTTATCTTTTCAATCTTTAGTCAGAGGCTCCTCCAACTTTCACTTACTCTTCATAGTGTCTATTTAAAAGTGTGCTGAAGCTATTTCAGAACTAGTTGATTGCAACAGTAATGTCCTGTGGCTGTCTTCCTTTCTCTCTTGAATCTTCTAGTAGCCAGAAGTAGAAGTGATGCTTTAAACCTTCTTTGTTGTCTTTCACATTTATGGAATGTTTCATCTGTTAACAGATACTCTGAGTAGTTTTTAAGCATCATGTGACCCGATACCTTATGTGGAGATTGTTCAAAGATTGTTGCTGGCTGTCTTACCATGGTGTGCCTGAGTAGGAGGGTGGAACAATGCTCCATGTGTGGGGAAATGAGTAAGGAAAAAAGAGAAATGAATGGTGAAAAGAGAAGGGAAAAGGCATCAGAAGTGGAAATGCCTTGAGTCTGCCCAGGCATGCAAACATCAAAGTCTGCATAAGTCAGAGGGCACTGCCCTGTGGCAACTGGGAGCTGGAAGATATATTTGGAGCTTGCTAATGTCAGTGCTTGAATAGAAGCAGGGCCAACTTTAAATTTAGGCTTTGAGCCTTGTCCCATTTTCTTGGCCTGTGCTTACTGGGGCACTGAGCTTGCACATTGTCCTCTTCAGCCACAATCCCGTCTCTGTGCCCAGGGCATTGGTTTGAGCATTCACATGGCCACACTGAGAATCAGGAAGCTCATTTGGCTAAGAATCAACCACTGAGTGACTTCAAAAGGAAATAATAACGGTGTTAACAACATCCTCTCCTGGCTGTTCCTGAAGGAAGCAAGGTGATGAGATGTAGGAAAGAAGCAACCGCTTTGCAAACCAAAAATTGTACCTTCTTCCTTCCCCCCACAATACACACACTTGTAGAAAACCTCGTGCATTTAAGCAAGTGGCAAGTTTCATTAAAGTAAATTGTGCTTTGGATGAATGGGCAACAATCAGAAGCTACTAAATGCTTTTTACTTCCCAAAACAATGCCCAAAATAAGATTTAAAAATGCCCAAGTACCTTTCTTGACAATGTCTCAAATTTAGGCTTCAAGCAAAAATATGGTAGGAAAAGAAGCATCTGCTGTAATTTCTCAAAGCTCACTGAAAGCTACAGTTCAATTCAAATCCTGGATTTGATGCGAAAAATATACGTAAAATACAAACCCTGGTGTTTAGTAACAAACAAAAGCCTCACAAGACCTTTCTATCACAGATATTGCACAGCTTTTCTATAGCCTAATATTAAGCTCAATGACAGCCAAAGTATTTTCTGAGGTTTATTCTTTGGTATAGAAAAACCTTTAATTTACCCTCTGGGATATCTGAACTTGCAATGGAGAGCTGTCACATTCACTCTGCTTCTATGTGTCAATCTGCTAACTCTCACGCTGTTCAGTGCTTTATACTGTTTATAAATAAAGTGATTTCTGCTGCTCTGCATCAGGTTTCTGAAGCACATACCATGATAATAGGACAATCAGATGTCATGGGGATGAAATTTTAGCTACACTACTTTGAATTCAACAACCAGTTGAGAGATCCTGTGTTTCTGTTATTTAAATCCTTAGGTTTTTCATCCCAACAAGAACACTGTAATCAGAAGAAATCAGGCTGGGATTGGATCTGGACGAGTGTATGGTGAAAGGAGAAGCTTTAAGTGCAGTAAAGCTATACAAGATGGTATTTTATAGATGATGTGCAGAAATAGAACTGCTCTAATAGAACAGCTCTAATTTTTGTTCTGTTCTTTGTCGTTCTCTGAATGTTTGGCTTTTTTTCTGTGGTTTCTTTGTTTCTCCCCTTTCTTTCCCAAGCTTCTAAGTGAAGCATCAGTTTGGAAGATTTTGAGTTTCTCTTTCAATATTTGCATATTTCAGTGGTGCTGTAGATAAGCTTAATAAATAGGACTATCTCAATAGCATCAAGTGTTATACCTATAAATGACATTCTGAATTAACCAGTATTGTCTTTGTATTCTATGTGAACAGTTTCCTCAGTATAAAATAGTGTTTAGTATCTTGACACCTGTGCAAATACAGAAGATATGTCATGTCTTAAATCCTTCCCAGCTGCACCAGTCCTACCTCCTCTTCTTCCCCCACCATATCCTGGATGAAGTCTAAAGAGATGGACTTGTGATGAAAAACGTATTTTTCTGAAGATTTAAAAGAATTTTTTCACTAGTAGTATTAATAGTTTTATTTGATCTTGGTTTTTTTTTCCCTCTAGAGAGTTCCTTTTTAGCAATTTATTTTATCCAGTGTTCCATACTATGTAATGACACCCAGATTCACTGGGGCTTTAAAATTAAAATTTTAAAGATGTTTGGTAAATTTAACCAAACCAAAATTACCAATTTGGTAATTTTAGTTCAGCTTATTTTTCCAACTCAACTTTCCTATCAAAACTATCAAAATATAATGGCAACATCAATTATAAACTGCTTCCCTGAAAGAAGAGGCCTCTGTACTGTCATAGAGCAATTGGCCTCTTAGGCTGATTAGTTCAAACAATATTCTGTACATAAATGTCTGGTTTCAAATTACTGAAGTAAATAGATATTTTCATTTCAGACTTGTGAATTGTTCTATTAATGAAAATAATAATATGGTAAAAACCCCTCAAGTTTCTGTTCTCATTAAGGACTTTAAGATAAAAAATATCAATGCCATTGAAGTTAACATTAGATGCATGTACTTATGATAGCAAAATGTGCTTTAAAAACAAGACACAACTTAGATTCTACAAAGGTATTAAAGAAAGACACTTGTAATGGAGAGATATTTTGATGCAATACATCACTTCAACTGTAAATTGGAAGCTGGCAAGGTTTGGGATTGTGTATCTTGGAGGCAATAAAAGTTAAAAGCTAGAAGAACAATGTATTAACTGCTACAAACCAGGAAAATTACAGGTGCTGAGCATCACAGGTGTGAAACACCTCTAAAACATTCACACCATTGTAGAGCAGGGATTGCAGGAGTGGTTGACATGCTGAGTCAGGTGCTCCTTCAGCTGCAAATAAATTGATAATTCAGCAGATAACCCTGACAGATCTGCACTCGTGTAATGAGATTTCTGACAAGAGTTTGCAGGTTATTCTGTGTGCATGTAATGTTTCAAATTATAATCTAATATTCTTCAATTCTGACAACCCTTCCACTGAAGTTGGTAGATTCTTACCCGTCTTACTGATCAGTGATCTTCCATGATAATCAGTGAATTACTTTGGCAGCTGATCATATTTTGTACTCTATACTGGATTATTCACACTGCAGAAGTCTCACATCAGATGGTTGGCTTATCACCATCAATTTAAAGCAATGAGAATGAACACAAAACAATAAAATGCAATCAAATACTTTAAGGAAGTGCAATGTAGTTTTCTATGACTTGCTGAAAAACATAGGTCATGTTGGCAATATAAATAACTTCTGAAAAATTAATATGCTGCAATACTTCAGTATCTTAAGTAAACTTTACTGAGTTTAAGTTTGTCAGCAGTTACCCACCCTATTAAAGCTCTCAAGGTTCTGCTAAACACAAACAACTGCCGAACAACATTTCTTTTGTGTTTTGACTTTGAGAGATACCAAAAACACTGCATGTAACTTAGTACATGGAGCCTGAGTGCCATTTAAACTGTCCAAACACGGAGCATGCATTTTTAAACACTAAGTAGATGTTAAATAATAGAACCTGTTTTATTTTCCTTGTATAGACCACCTAATGTATAATGAATAGCTTTAAGGGCTGTTCTCTTGTGAGTTTGCTTTATGCGGCTGTGTTCTGTGTAGAGAGCTTCATCTGAAATGTGCACTGGCTTGAGCTATGTGCAGCTGTGCTTAGCTTCTTGGAATTGCAGAATTTGCTATCTGTAGGGAAAATATCTCCTTAAAAATACATAATGCATGCCACTTAAATTGTGTTTAAATATGAACAAAATTGTGAACAGACACAGCTGTGTTTGAATATGCATTCTTTGTCACTATCTCACCCTGTAGGTTTATGTCTGTCTTCACTCCCATAAGAAAAGAGGACTAGGATACATTTGCAAAGACATTATTTTGGTTGCTTGTTTAAAACACATTAACAGTTCCTCTAGTTCCTGTAAGCAAATTAAGACTTTCTGTCTTTGTCAACCCCAGCAAAAAACTTGTGACCTAGCCCAAAAAGTTTTAAAATAAGCAAAAGGAAGCTAGTAGGTCTAGTGATGGTGAAAGTATTGCACTGAAATGCACTGCTTGGGTAGTTCTTATATGTTTACATTAGAGCCAGCATATTAGTATAGTTATTGCTAATTATACGTTGAGTCTGCACAGGGATGTTCAAGGTGTATTTCATTAAGACATTAACAGATAAAAGCTACTCTGAGGAGAGAGCCACCTTCACGTAACTGATACCTGCTAAGTGACAGCTAACACAGGAGTGTAGTAGACTAGACTAGTGATGTAATTCTCCCTGAGTAAGTTATGTGTGAATGTTGATGGCTCAGTTCATTTTTCATTTCCCACTTTGGCTGCTTACTCTCCCACTCATTTCACAGTGAACTGTTTATTCAACCATTTCCTTATACCAGGGAATCTTACATGAAAGGATGTGAAGAAAATGTCATGTGAAAGGTCTGGAGATACCTTATGCAGCAGAAAGCTTTAAAGCAGTTAGGAGTTATTGCAGGCACAACTGAGGCTAGAAAGACAAGACCTCACTGATAGGGCTGAAATTAGCTGTTCTGAGGAGCGTGGGGTAGAATGTCATATGAGGAGCTCTCCCAGCTCAGTATGTTCAGGTACCAGCTTGAATTCAAATCTGGTCTGGGTCACAAGTTAAAATGAGTTTGCACCCTTGTCCCCAGGGGACATTTATCTATACACCAATGCCATCTTGCAGTTTGGCACAGTAGTAGTGTTAAAAAAGCTTTCTTTGGGACTGGCTGCCCTGTGTGCCCTTCCTTTATGAAATCAGTTCTGAGTAAATCAGTCTCATTCTTCAGGATGAAATATTAAAAACAAAAAAAAACCCCAACCAGCCAAACAAAGAATACTAACAAACAAAAGAGAAAATAAATAAAAGATGAGCATTGACAAGCAAGAACTATAGTTTTTTTGTACACAGTCATTCAGTGATATCAATACATAGGAAATGTTTTTTCTTCTTTTCTTTATTAAGCATGTCAGTCAAGAAGGAACATTTAAATAAGATTTTTTTTTAATCTATTCATTGTATCTTGTCTTATTTTTGTACTTTAAATCTCCTTTAAAATGTCCCGCAAAATTAGGAAGTAAAAATCAGAATCCTCCTGAGAGCAGACTTTTATTTCAGATGGAATCCAAAGACAACCAGTTCACAGATTTCTTTCCATATCTACTACAGGTGTAATTTAAAATGTCCCTTTAATTATCTCTGCAGTTTGTAGATTCTGTTCAAATATGATTTAGATTGTTACCTTTGCCAACTAGATGATTTCAGGACCAAAACACCATGACAGAAAATAGCAGCAGCTGGTGCTGTATTACACAGAAGGAGCTGCTGTGGCTCGGGTACATCCCATGTCCAGTGCTCAGGTGGGGGACAGATCCTTACACTTGCTCTGAGTGAGGTATCTGCATCCTGTCACAATGAAGTTCTTCTCCTCACTGAACCAAGTGGGGTTAGATATCAGGGATATCTATCCCTGAGAGTTTCAGGCATTCTGACATGTCCACAACATGCTCATAAAAACAGCATAATTCGATACCTCACTCCCAATCTTTCATCATTACTCTGCTACTGGCTCCAGACTCCCTCTCCAAGGTGCCTGGTTCTCCCTTGCCCATGAAGCAGCCACCACCTCTTTGCTTGGGAGGGCCAGGAAGCAGCAAATGCAGCCAGCAGTGAAGGCAGGGTGCCAAGGACATCACCTGGGCATTGGTCAGCCAAGGGAGAGATGAGGCAATTACAAGTGCAGTAGAGCCGAACACCTGTAGTGAAGTTCCAACAAAACAAATTTTGATTATCCTCAATCTTCCCGCAGCTGAAACATGCACATTTGTCTTCTAGATTGCAAATGTAGTGGGCTTTTTTCTGGATTATCCAGTTTTTCTTTGTTCCCTGTAACTTCAAACTGTTTTTCCTCAGTGTTCCCAAGCTGTTGTGTTCCAAAAATTGTAACAACTCCTAGAACAGAGTCCAGCTGGTTTGGTGTTAATGAGGGTTGTGTGATTTGGGGGGGTTGTATATATATTATTTTTTTATTATTATTATNAGATTCATCACCTGGGAACACTTTCTTAAACTACTTACATTTCTTTCCTAAATGTTATGTATCAGAGGATATGCCACTATTTTTTTAATTATTACCTGACTTAGGGTACGCCACAAAACAATATATTTAACTAATAGCTGACTAACATCTCACAAGCAGGTGACTGATGTTTCTGAAAATAAGGCATACGAGATTGGTAAAAGAAAATATAACTATATGGGGAACTGAGAGTAGGAAAAAAAAGAAAAATTAATTATTTCAGTCTTTTTTAAAAGAAATGAAGCAGCAAGGTACAATAGTTTAAAGGGAAAAAAGACCAGTTAATTGGATTTGACAAAATTTAAAATGGAATCATTTAATGATATAGCCTCTCTGATACCAGTGTTTCCCTGAAACTATGTGATGAAAACATTTTGGGAAAAAAAGAATTATTGCATTTATACATCCTGTCTTTCCCAAGCTACAATTTCTTTTTTTCTTCTCAGAATCAATTGCTGAAACTGCTACATCACTGCTGCTGTTAACAAAAATTAATCATCATTTAAGTGGGCAGTGAAGAGGAGGCTTTTGATTTTCATTCTGTTCATTTATAAAGAAGTGAATTCTCAGATCTGCTCTTTGCAGTTAAAGATGTAATACTGACCAAATTTCAAATAGTTTGCATACCTGCTTGTCCCCCAGAGGACTTCCCCAAAGCTTAGTGTGGGAGCTGCTACAGTCTAAAGAGGAACTTTGTCCCAGGACTTTCCTGGACATTTCAGAGGCGAAAGGAAAAATCCTTGGAAGTACTTTATTTCTTTCCCCCTCTGCCTTGATATGAACAGTACAGGTTTGTTTTATTGCAGAGTGAGCCTCTTGATAAGAAATAAAATTATAAACCCCATTCTCTGTCTTCCCTCTCATGCCAGCTGTCATGCCAGCTTAGCCCTCCTGCTTGAACCTGCCTGGGAAGCAGTGAGAGGTCATGAAAACTACTTTTTCTTCACAATATGAATTAAGAATTCTTAATACCATGCCCTGTTATAATTGCTTGTGTCTTGAGCTTACACTGTCGGTACTTTTCCAGACATAGCATCAGCTACGTAGGAGAAAAAGAGAAACACAAGGTGGCTTGATGAAACAAGTTTCCTGTATTTATCAAGTTTCAGCTTTCTTGTCTATTTTTAATGGTCACTATTGCATTAGATTAGTCACAAGCACCATGGGAAGGCACAAAAAACTGTAACATTTTACCATCTAAGGAAGATGTCTGTGGTAGCTGAATTTTCATGCATTGATATTAGACTACGATACAGGTTTTATACCCCCATCTCTGTAACAAGCAAAGAGAAAAATCAAAGCTTTATATCCTTCTGAAAACAGAGGAGAAAGAAATAAAGGTTGTTTTTTGAATATATTGCCACCAAAAATTAATGTATATTGCCTAAATGACAGGAAATTTCAACAAAAATTGATTAGATGTTTTCTTCCATACTATGGATCCAGTTGAATTGACATTTTTGTTTCTCCAGTTAGTTAAAAAGTTACTGTGAACAAAATAATAATTAAAATAATATTACTCAGGAAATGCAGCCACTGCTCTTTGACTAAGATCTACCATATTATTTCTTAAAGTAATAAATTACAGAAAAGAAATGTGTGCTTCATATGTTACAAACCGACTCACTTCTCCTATTTGAATCAAAATGTCTGATTTAGAAACAATGGAATTGGGACATACACTATGTAAAGAAATAAAATTTTCTGTGTTTCTCCTGAGATCTGCTTAGATCACACATGCCTTTAACTAGAGAGTTTTAGCCTTACCCTATTTGTATTACACAGTAGGGAGTGTCAGGCAATAATATATGCTGTGAGAACCAACACCCAGACCTTATCTTGATGAACCTTAATCTATCAGAACCTTATGAAAAATTCTTTTTTGCCTGTTAAAATAGAAAGTTATTTTATCTTTATGTAGAATTAACACATTTCTTATGCATGTGACTGTACCTGCCTCATTGGGCTGGAACAATCCTTTGAGTGGGTGCAGCCCTGTTTGGAAGGGGAAGTTGGAGTGTGTTTAAAGGGGCTCAATCTCTTTTCTAAGAAAACAACTTTAGTAGTTTTAGTAGTCATGAACTACATTCATAAATTTAAACTATTTTTTTTTTTTAGAGAACTATCCCAGAGTACTTCCACAGTGCTAGTAGTGGCAGCACTGTCTGCAGCACACTGCTGAGCAACCACTGGAAAACTGGTGCTCATAAAATGGCTGGGCATTAGTTGTCTCTGAGTGTGTTTAAAACTGAAACCCCACACAATTAAATTTGTTACTTCACACAGAAGCTTGAAAAATGAGAAAGAATACAGAGTTTTGCATAAGTTTTTGCTATTGCTTGTTTCAGCCTGGTTTTAGGTTTAGGAACACTATTAAGGCAACTGTTTCATCAGACTAACCATTACCTCACACACACAAATCAAAATATTATAATTACTGAAGATTTGACAGCTAAGAAAACAATTGGACAGTTTCAGTTGATACAAGTGTCCCTTCTGGTAACTGATTTTTTTCCTCAGTATCTTCCAGTTTGAAGATTTTCCTTATTTGGTAATGGTAATATAAACTGAAGTTTCATTGAAAGCAATTAAACTGATCTCATAGAAAGGACTATTACTTATTGAAATACATAAGATTATTTTTGTCCTTTTATGGTTTTGTTCACTGGTTTCTAATAGATACAACTTGAAGCAAATCCCAGTTTTAAAAATATCTCCAGAGTGCCATGATTCAAAAAATAGTTTAAACATCTATTTCAGCAAAATACAAAGTTCTTGCTTCAGGTGATAGTTATGTGCTCTCTGAAATCCAGAGGGCAATATCTCTGCAGTTTTATCTATCTTTCAGCCCACATTTTTAACTTACAGACCTAGGTATGAGGGGGTAGCAAACTTACAGGGAAATGGGAACTGTCAAGCACTGATGATCTATGGCCAGCACAACGTTTAGAACAACTGGAATTTTTACACTTGCTCCATCAGTCTTACAGCCATACTCTTTGGGCATTAGCAACTCTGCAACAAATAGTGGTAAAATTAATCCAAACAAACAGAAAATTGCCTGGTGGACACTGTGGATGAGAGACATCAATCCTTAAATTTAGACAGATGAATATTTTTGTGGTGAATGATTATGATATTTACACTGTGCTCCTTCTGCAGTGGTCTAAAAGAACTGGCATGTGGTTCCCTTGTTCTGTGTTAGATGTCAGCATTAGGACAACACAACTCTTGCCCTGCCCTCCTCTAACTACATCTATGAGCTGTTGCTTGAAGGTAATTGTGTGTGATTAGCTCAAGTGTAGATTTGATTCTAAATCAGATTAATCCCATCCTATACCATCTTTTTTAAAAAAATCAATAGCCCATTGAAAGGAGTGCATTTTTTATTCTGTTGTTTTAGTTTATCAGTAAGTAGGCTTAAAAAACGCTGAGCATTTGTGTACGATTTGTAAGTGTTTGGAAAAAAGTTAAATGCAAAAATAATGATGTTTTTGTATGGAATAATACTTCCCTACAGTAGGTGAGGGTTTCTTGGGCATTTTGAAATGCTTGCACCACACTGATATGTGCTACAGAATATTGAACAAAGTAAACAAATATACTAAAAGTTCATTATTTGAAATGGAAAGCATACAATTTGATGTCTTGCTTGAATATTACACCAAAAGTCTTGTAAATCCAGTCTAGCAAATCTTCAATGATAAGTATAAAAAGTGAAAAGAGGAGTAAAAGATTTGAACCTGGGGTGGTGTAAATCATCAGTATGGTGTAAGTATCATGCTGTTTGATGCACTGGGCCAGATTTGTCCTCAGTGTATGAATCGGAATGAAGTTATAAACATTCATGGATGCATCTCCAAAGCTGAATAAAGCCCTTGATATTGCCTCCATCTACCAGTGTGTGACTCACTAGCTGTCTCAAAAGTCATAGAGCTGTGGAAATCTGTTGGTGCACAGTGTCAGTGCAGAAGGGATTGTGTCATTTGTGCTCCAAGGACTGATGTGGTGCCCTGAAGAGAGATAACTGCTTCTTACATCATCCAATATAAAGGCAAATGAAAGGCCCATGAAGACACCAGAATAAAATAATACCTGTTGCGGCTTCTGATAAGGTGATCAGCAGTAAATGACCAACTTCTGTAAATAATATCCAAAAAAATATTATCTGGTATATCATTGACTCTTCCTCAAGTTCTAGATTGCTAATTGGCAATGATGAGGTTTGTGTTTGCCTGGTATAATTATATTTTAGTTTTGTAATTTTCCTCTGCAGAAATTTGCAGCTGACTATGCTTTTTCACTCTTACTTTCACTCTTTGTTATTTAAAAGTAACTTCTCTGCATTTTGCTGCAGACAAGATAAGTTAGTAAATTTTTTTCTTACATTAAGTGGTAGCATAATCTCTCTGATACTTTTTACTCATGGAGGCTTCTTTGCAGAAAATGTTAATAATCCTTTTGAAGCCTCTGAACTTCCATGTTCTATAAAATCTAGTCAATTTTTTATTTCACACCATCATGCTTAATCTTTTTACTGCTAAAAATTGTTCCACTTTGGTAATGGGCATGTCAGTCTTCATCACACCAATACATGTTAGCTCTCATCTCCTGTGCTCATGATTGACTTATCATAGTTTCTTCTTTATATCTTATAAGCAATCTGCCTTCTCCACTTTTTATCATATATAAAGCCATTTGGCCATTTTTATCTTGAATTAAATGATTGGATAAGATAGCTGGCAGATAATGATAGCTCAGTTTTTCATTTGATAATGTTGCATTTTAGAGCACACAAGAATGAAAAATAATGGTTGTTGTCCTCCATAGAAATGTACACATCTAAAATAGAGAAAGTGAGCTGAAACCCATATAGAGAAGTGTTTGGTACCTAGAAATGCACCCAGCAATGTAAAACGATTTTGTAATACGATAAATTATAGATTGTCCTGTTATTTTTCCAATATTCTTAAAAAAAAATAAATTAAAAAATGTAAAAAAATCTGATGGACAAGAAAAAAGCCATCATTTTTGGTACCTAAAGTACTGAAAATTCCCATTTCACTTTGAGCTGCAACTGCAAAAGGGAATGGAGTCCAATAGGTTCTGGGTCATGTTTGGATCATCTGTTGTGGGTGTTGTGAGTGCTCAAGGGGTAAATGTGGCACTTGGCACCAGTATTTAAATAGGTGAATCCCTTACCTTTTCTTGTGTCATTCTTGCCTAACAACTTCAGAATCTATCTTTTTTCCCCCCACAATTTGACAGTGATGAAAGTCCTACAGGTACCACCTTTTGTATAACTTCAGTGAAAATTGTCATCCACGTAGAGGAGAGACCCCTTGCCAAGGAAAAGCCAACCCTGAGGGCAGCTTTGGTCATGGGATGGCCTGAGAGCAGCTGGGTGCTCATCGGCTCCAGTCCATGGACAGTGGGGACGTGGGCAGGACCTGGAGGGCGCTTGCAAAGTTTCACATCAAGCCCTTCCACTGAAGTCAGTGGGAGATCAGTGCAGCTCAGGAAATCCTTCTGAATTCAAGGGTTGTATTTTGTCTGAAGATGAATAAGATTGCTCTTAAAGAACTCTTCCCCGAGCTACGTGGTTAGAATTGATTTCCCACATTTAAATTTCTTTCCTTCACTTCAAACGTTGTATGAAAGGGTAACTGCAGCAGACAAAACGTGTCCAAATATGAACTTAAATTGCAGTCTGATCACACTATGTGAATCCACATTTTCCTTTTCATACCTTTCCTTTGTAGATATATACTTCTTATTTGCTTTTATTTCAATTTCTTTAAACGATTTTTCTCTAGTACAGTTTCTCTAGTGGAAGCATGAGCTTTCTAGTTCTCTCTCTAAATGGAATGCCTAAATCTGCTTGCTGTAATTTACACAATACTCCAAGGCACCAAAGCATTATTTGGTCAGCTTTGCTTTGTGTTTTTTCTGCACTCTGCTCTGGGGCTGGTATCAGTTTCTATTGAGAGTCTCATGAAATATTCCATCACCTAGGGCTCCTAAGTTTCAGGTAGCACACAAGAATACTTTTTTACCCCTTGTTGACAGTTTCAGTGTTTTCAGACTTATACTCAGTGTCATACTGATGGTAATATATTGCATCATGGAAAACTTGCAATTATTCTTTATATGAAAAATGTTTCTTATTTGTGCCTTTATTATGTATTCCACAGCTTGTAGTTTTGAAGGATTCTAACATTTATTCTGGAAAAAAAAGTTCAACAGATAAATTTACATCTTTGATCCCATTGGTCAGTATGCCATAAATATTTGTCTGAACAGCTTGTTGTTTGTACAGAACACTGGAAAAATCAGCAGTGAGACCACCTGTTTTGTCTTTCGCTTTAACTTCTCAATGTATTGTGTTTCATTGGCTCCTAGCAGAGCAGAAATTTGGTTTTGGGTGTTTGCAAGATTTTATAAAATTAAAATTTTTGAATACAGGCTTTTAAATTCTGTAACAGAATCCCTAAACATTTTCATTGTATTTAAGGGTAGTTGGGTAATATTTCAATTGCACCCATTTAATAATTTCTTAAGTAGTTAAACTCTAACAATTAATATACACTATGTCTAAGAAAATATGGGAATTAATGCACCAACAAAATATACCTTTCTGTACGATGGTTTCTCTACTGATACTGGAAATGTAAAAGGACAATATAGAGGGACCAGTCTGATCCGCCTGCTAAGACTTCTTGCATTCTTTCCTAGAAATCAAAAGGTTATGGGACAATGAGTGGGTGGATTAATTTGGCCTGCACTTCTTAGATTATTTGTCAATTTACTGGAGACTTTTTCCTTTACAAAAAATGAAGTACTGGTAGATATTTGGGTTACATTCCTAGAAAAATTCTTATACAGAAGCCTGCAGCGAAAAGACACACAGATTTATATTTTCATCTTTTGGCATAGATGTTTTTATGTTTCTGTGCTGAAGTTACTAGACAGAAAGCTTTTTCCCAGCTAGATAATGAGGTAATAAATTATTTGTTTGTACTTTTTCTGGAGAATAATGGTAGCATTCTGCTACTAATCTTGTTTGCATATTGCTCTGCCTGTCTGCCATTTGGAGCAATGTCTTTGGATTATCACAGTCTCTGGATATTATCTTCAGCAATAGAGAGAAAGTAGAAAGGGGTCTAAAGGCATTTCATGGGTTTCTATGCCAGTGTTTACACTTGGAAATGAAAATAGAGTTTTGTTTTAATGAAAGTCCTTATGTTTTCTTGCTAAAAACCCATTTTTTCCTTAAAAGGAAGTTTATAATGCAGAGAAAATTAATAAATGTCTGTTGTCTGACAACTGGCCTGCAGCCAGTGAGGCCTTAGGGAAATACTTGGGTGCAGAATGACAATTAGGTGGCTTTATTCCTGTCATTAAACAATTTTTACAAAAATAAAGTATTTTCCACCCGTTTTTATGCCTCTAGCATCTTCATTTATTGTGGACTGGACTCTCGCAGTACTACAGGGTCTTGCCTGTAACTGCGTATGTAAATTTTTGCACAGCCCTCATATATGCTTTGTCTCTGTATTTGATGCCAAAAATACATCTTATTTTTAAAGAAAGAAAATGAGGGTGCAAGTGCTTTAGCTAAAGAAGATGTTTCTTTTGCTGTGCAGGTGTATCTCCTGATGTGCTCGATGGAATTTCTAATAATAATTGATACCCATGCTTTTGATTTAAAAAAGTCCTATCCATATGAAAAATAGGTTGGAATGCAGTTTCTGACTTTGAAGCCACTTATTACAGCAAGGTCTGAATTCAGTGTTGACACTGCTCGAAACAGAAGGCTGCATTAGATGAGAAGCCAATTGTCTCACCCTGTAAGAGGATCTACTGCTCATTTATGCTCTCCTTTCCCTCAGATTTTGATAGTGATGGGGTAATTTTCTTGTATGAAGCTGTCAGCCCTGCTAACTTCACTTAGCATTTTGTAAGTCAATCTTTAGCATATTATTTCTTTGTCTTCATTCAGTGTACTTTAATAGAAGATTTTTTTTTCACCTTCTGTTATTATAGGAGAGCTTTCTTGCTTTAGAAATGAAGAAGTAGAGTAAGGACTTTCCTCCTAGCACTGCCATGAGGTGCCTACTTTGCAAATAGCTGAATTCCTCTCATGGGCTTTATATCAAATTAGTGGAAACATTTTTCAGTACATCCTTGCTAGAATACTGTCGGTCATATCATTGTCCACCTACTAATTAAAAGGATGTGTGATAATGACAAGACAATTCTCAAAGGTAATTCTCAAATTGGGATAGGTCAAGACCCCAAAATGTGTTCTTTTTAATTAAAGCCAAAATCTTTATGAATATTTAATAAGACATTTCATGGAGACCTTGTTAGCAGTCTATCTTTTCTAAAAGGGAGGAGAGGAGCAGTCTGCCTCAAAAGACCAGAATAGAAGCTGCCCTTGAATTTTCTTGAATTCTTCTAGGACATTTTAAAAATACCATTTACAACACAGGAGTGGTAAAGGTCAGTAAAGTGAAAAAGGAAGGTGGAAATGGAATAAAAATCCTGGATTTGTGATCAAAAATTTAGTTTAAGTTCATTAGTGCAAGAATTCAGCTAGTCCTTTTTTTTTTTTGATATATTTTTCCCAAGTCAACTAAATCATCCTCAGACACATGGATTTTCTTTTCCTCACTCTTACTTAGTGTATATTCCATTTATATCTTTAACCTATGCGCTGATTTTTTTTTTATCCTTTTCAAATGATTCAATTTTGTTACCTTTAATAAAGGAACAGAAATGTATTCTTTTTCTTTTTAAATTAAATTCACTGTAATTCATGCTTGATTCCCTAACTCAGTAAGTGTTGCCAGAGTTATGACAAAATTCAGAAGTTAATAGGCCTAAAAATATTTTTTTATTTTATATTTTTTGTTTGGTTTACATTCCAAGGAGCCATAAGGAAAAAAAAAAATCTTTCAAGAGCCAGTTCCTGGGCCATTGATATCCAATTAAGTTGGACAAGGGTATAGGATAATGGTCCCTGAAACCACTGTGCTTTTGAAAATAGGTTTTAGAAAATAAATGACAAAAACCTCTTTAAGGACAGAACTTTTTCCATAATAAGGCATAAGCTTGTGATTAATTGTTTCATTGCTTATATGTAAAATTATCTTTATGAAATAACATTATAGCATCATAATAATCCTAAATGTTGAGTCAGGAAGTGCGTTGAGAAGGAGGAATTTCATATAGCATTGAGCATAGCACCAGCTAGAATGTTACTTCTGAAAACTGATTTTTTCTACCATGACTTTTAGATATTCCACTCATTCAAGTATGAAGTTTGGAAATGCGTGAAGGCATGCTTTTCTAATTGGGAACAGATGAGGAATAACTCATATTTTCTCCTTGGTATAGCTGCATAACTACAGGAGCACAAAAATAGTTCTTTGCCTCATGACAAACGGTGCCGTTTTGCATGGACTTGTCTTGATCGTTAATGAGAACCAAAAGGGAAAAGAATGTATCCAACAAGAAGAGAATATGGCCAATGGGTGGAGTGCAGGTACTGAATCCCTTTTCCTTCTCAATGAAATAATGGATGTGGCATGGGGTGGGCTGGGCACGGCTGCTGCAGCTTGGCCACATCGGTTCCTTCTGAAGACAGAGAGAGCTGGTTCACTCCTGCACAGTTCTCTGAAGTGAGTGCTCATGAAAGCATTCAAAAATCAAAAAGGGCTATTAGCTATGGTATGGGACTCATTTAGCATTAAGTATACAAGAGAAAAGATAGTCAAAGAAACTGATAAAAAACGTCAAGAGGAAAGATAGTCAAACTGATTAAAAACTGTGTAAGTCAGGCCATCGCAAAAATATCTGTGCATTTCATTTTAATCTCTCTCTCTTTCCTTATATTGTATTTTCCTTGATCCTACCTAAATTTGGCTGAATGGAATTTGACCAAAAATTGCTTCTAAGCATCCTCTTTATCATTAGGAAGTGTAGCAGATACCAGGGAAGGAGAAAGAGACCTGAACAAATATTAAGTGACTTTTCCTTCCTATGCTCCTCCAGCTTCCACAACTTTCAGGTCTTTTAAAGTTATCCTGCTTCCCAGAGTGTTTCCACCAAGTTTATTAAAATGTCCATGAAACAATATATAAAAAGCAGATGATGACCAGCAGTGTTTCACTCTCTGGATTTCATTCTTAAAACTCTTGAAGACAGTGCCTACTGCCCTCCTTTTCTACAGTCCTGAGTGTCTTTGATGCTCCTTAGTTACAGCTCTCCCCAGCAACGGACCTGGGACGAGCTTCAGGCCCCATACTGGGCTGAAGAAACTCAGAAGGAGGATAAAGTACAGACAGTTCTTGAATAAGCAGGAGAAAGAAAAGTGTGCTGGACAAAGAAGCTGCAGGAAGGTCACAGAGATGGGATAAAAATTCCCATGTCCTGTGTTATGTGGAGTATCCTATACAACCATTTTAAAAGAAAGTAGGTCAGATTAGAGATTTAACTGAAGATTAAGAAAGGATGAATACTTACAAGTACGGGAGATGATAAAAAGTTTTGTTCTCTCTTGGGTCCAATACTACAATTATTATAATAAGAGAAGCAGAAGTTTAGTATCAAGTTAATAGTTATTAATTATTCTATATTAGCCTATGAAAACCAATAATCCATCTCTTCCCTTCTACTCAAATTCATACTTTATTCTCTTCTCTACTTCTTTACTCTTTTAAATAATCTTAGTTCACAAAAATGACTGAGAAAATGCTGACATTATTGTCTTCTCAGTTGAGTTTTTTTTGGGAGGAGAAATTTTACTAGCACAGAAAGTTTTATGCTGTCAAACATCATATTAGGTACTTTACTCTTTATTTTAAACTTCCTTAAATCACATTAAATTGACTTCTTAGAAAAGTCTCAATCTAAAATTGTTTTCCCAAATATAGATTAGTTTTCTGATTGTTCTCCCATTTGTCAATGTCTATGCTAAAGCATCAGTAGAAATAGATGACATCACAAGGGAAAAGTTCATTAATGCTTCAGATAATAAGCTAAGCTTCCTCCTCCTTCTATTGTTTCAGTAATAAATACTCTATAAAATCAGAACTTCAATATTTTTAATTGAAATTCTTTGTACAACTAGACTGCAAAATATATGTAATCAATTAGTGTACTAGTTTTTTGGGTAATGGACACCTGTCAGTGAGGCAGTACCTTGGAGCTCCTTTTCTCACTGGATCTTTGAGAATATTTTTAAGAGGAACATCCAGTAGAAATGTAGCTTATATTACTTCTACAAAGGTGATACAACACTCTTATAGCCAGATTAGCATTTTTCATTAATATATCCACAGGCCAACTCTCCTGAGCACCACATTTTCATACCCGTAGTAGCTGATCCTTCAAGTGGAAGGATTGAGAAAACAATTTGGTTTTTTTACATTTCTTTTTAGGAGTTACTTTATTCCACAACGTAAAAAGAAAATTATTTCCCTCTGACTCCTCTCCATATTCATACTTTATGCCGTTTTTCATTGTCCTTTGCTGTATAGATTGTTACATGTATTATCTCTGGTGGGAAGTCTCCAGATAACACCACAGAAGGTGACGTGTCTGGCCACACTTCGAGCAGAGTGATGTCTCTGGGGTGTGGGTGTTGGTGGGGAGGTTTCAGCATATACAGAGAACTTTATGAAGTCCAGAGACATTAACTTATTCAAATGAAAACTATTCATAGTAATTTGATGTTTATGGCACCTTTTTCACCCCGATGACATTGCAGATTATGAATAGAGAATAAATTGCTGCACCTACACTGACACATGATGTGCTTCAGGGCTGTAAACATCAGCTGCTGAGTATGGGAGCATGAAGTGAATAACACCATCTCTAATTAACACAGGAAGGGGCATTCAGTTAGTCAGAATGTAATTTGAAGCTGTTTTAATTTTGTTTCAGTTAAGTTAAAAAATGTGCTGTCTGTAGAAACAAGATCATAGCAGATAAAATAGTCGTGATGGATTGCTTACATTACTGAAAATATTTCTATGGTTATCTTTAAACAGATTTTATCAGAAAAAGTCATATTTAATTCTCTATTTAATAATATTTGCCTGTACAGTCTGATCCTGATGATTTCAAAACCTAATAAGGTAAACATTCTTCCTTGAGGCCTAGAAATGTTCTTGTTTTTCTAATTCTAAATTAGCTTCTCCCACCCCACTCCATCTCAGAAATCTTTTACATAAGTAAAGCCCTGATTTTCTTGGAGACCACTGATTTTAAGGCTCTTTCAGTTATTTGTCTTCTTCGGTTTTGTTTTCTTCTTAGGGTTCTGTAAGTCTGCCAGCTGAGGCTAAGGCATTAACTAAGAGGTAATAATGACTTTGAGATAAATGATTGATTATTAACCATTTGATTCTTTTTTTACCCATTCTGTCCTAGAATAATATTAAATGGCAAAAATATATTTTTTATTAAAATTCACTAATATTGCTTACCACAAGGGCAAGAATGTGTTAAGCTGATCATGCTGGCCACAATGTCTTGACTAACTAGTGATTTGTATAATGCTTTATAGTTTTATCCAAGTATCTGATATCTGAGAGACTTTAATCACAAACAGGTCATACAGCATTCTCCTTGTCTCTATTATGTCTTCGTCATATTTTTCATAAGAGTTTCCTGGCATAAATATAGTGTTAAAAATAAAACTGGCTACTGGTGGACATTCTAACAATTTTTAATCAATGTTTCAATGCCCATTCTGGGGATCAAGCAAGTTCTATCTAATACCACAGAAGACTGTGCATATCAGAAAACAGCTCTTGAATCTCACTATTTTTCTGAGACTCAATGTACACAGGAAGGTTGTAGTCTGGAGTATTCATGGTGACCTCTGACACTTTAGTAGACAGCTTCAGTATTTAGGACTGGCTGCTATTTTTGGACTTTCTTAGCTATGATGATTGTAACTGAAGAACATAAGTGTCTGAAACACACAATTGTGTGTCCCTAAAAAGACAGCTTTCTACCTAGAGGCAGATTACCATAGCTATAGTGGGAATGCAAGGTAGTAAAGACTTACAAGGAATCCCAGGTTTGAAATTGTCCCTTAAGTGATATTGGAGAAAAAAAATAAAAGGTTTTTCTTTCTGCCTGTCAGTCTTGATCCTTCTTCTTCTATCAGAAGTTAAGCAGCAATGCTTGGGGTGGGGATGGTCTGGGATATGCTGTCCGTCAAATTCAATATAATGAGATATTTGGATGACTTTCATGTGTGTTTCTGTTAACTTAGTACTTTCCTTAAGAAAGATCTTGAAAATGAAGGTCTAAATAGTCAAGCTTTGGTTCAGTTTGCAATGATTGTTCACCAACTGTTTTTATTTCTAAAGCCTTTAACCAGTTGTCTGCTACAAGCAGTAGTGGTGAATTCTGGTTGTGTGTTCCACCATGGGTAAGGGAGAAGTGATCTGTGAGTGCAGTTCTTGTGCCTTTCATGTGATCTGAGTCCGACAGCATTGTTCAGGAAAATGGATGTCCAGATAATGTAGCTTTCTATAAGTTCCTCAATTTGGTATTATTCTGAAAATAAATCTGTGTTGTGAGAAGCTTACTAGCGGCATCAATAGTGTGTTGGCTTCTTTAGCATTGTGTGCCAGTGCATGGAAAAATGGGTATTTAATAATAGATCTCTCCCTTTGAAACATGGATGTTTTCTCTGGTAGAGCTCCTAGGTGTGCTCAGAAGCAGAGGCAGAAGGCCTGCAAGCATTCAGGCTGCCTATAAACTCACTTTTTCCACTTTGCTCAAGATTGAGCAGGGACCATATAACACACTAAGGTCCCTTCCAACCTGATCAATTCTGTGATTCCATGTAATCTGCAAAATTATAGTTCCTTTCCCTGGAAACAAGTGTCTGGAGGAGGGGCCAGAGTTTGTTAATTTTACCCTGATATGAAGTCAGTATATGACTGGAGCACTCTGCAGAGAACCTAAAATATGCTCCAGTCTGATGAAGCAGAGGAGGTCCCAATAATATAGAAGTGTCCTATTGTGTTCCCACAATACATATCATGGAGTACAAGATAAATTATTTTTGTTGTTTGTTACCTTTGATATCTCCTAAAGCTCTTTGTGGAGATGCAATGAAAGTTCTTGAAGGAAAATTATGATTTCTAAGAGATTATAGGAACCTGGACCTACAAAGAACGTTATCTCTCTGAGCCCTTAGGAGTACAACCTCCATATATGAAATAGTTTCAGGATAGTATTTTTCCATTGTTGATTTTTTCCAGGACTTTTCAGAACTGTCACTGTCTGCTCACATGGTTGTCAGGAAAAGAATAATTTGGTGCCATGTTCCCAATATTCAACTGCACTGCTGTTGGGGTTTTTGGATTCTTTGACTTTCTGTTTACTTGATTTGATTCAGTATTATAATTTGATGTTGATATGATCCAACTAATTTCAAGGGCTTCTAGCTGCTTGACAGTGCTGGTTTTGCAAATGAACCAGAGAATGGTTTGGTGATTGATTTTATTTATGTGTGGATCAGAGGTTAGATAAATAAGTGTATCTCTGGAGAATTAAGGTGGCAACACATGTTCTTTTCTTGGAGTATAGATTTTATTTTGGAAGGCTACAATATTTTGTGTATGTATTAAAATATTTGATCAATGCTTACAGATCTATAACACATAAGTTAAATTAACTCATCCTGTTATTCTATTTTGCTGCATTTTCTATGAAATCTGTGAAGACATTATATCAGAAAACAATGTGCTGAATTTTCATATTCCAGGAATTCTATTTTATTGTTAATTTGGTTATTATTTTTTTTGTTTGTTATGGGATTTGGGGAATTTTTGTCCTTGTTTTTTGTGGTGGTGGTGGTGGTTGGGGGATTGGGTTTTTTTCGATAGGGAGAAGTTTTACTGCAAATTGGGGATTTCAAACTGCAATTGCTTTCTACCACTGCACAAATATGTACAGATATTTCTACTCTAATTCTGGGGAAAGGTGCCTATTTTTATATTTTTAACCTTGACAGAATTATACAACAATCTTAATGAAATTATACAGCCATGATTTTGTAAGTGTATTTTTGTCTGCAGGGAACATAATGATCTGCCACGAGATGGGAGTATTAACTCTGGATTTTACATCCTCTTATATACCCTTCAGTAACTGGACACACAGCTCATGTATTTGTGAAAGTGGCAAGGCACAATTTAAACTATTTACTTCTATGCTTAACTAGTTCCTGCTTAACTAGTGCTTAACTAGTTAGGCAACATGGGAGACTAGGGAGTGAAGTTAACCAGAGGTGATATTGCTTTATATTGGAATCATTTACTTATTTGTTCTCTCCATTTTATGGTTAGTTTTAAGCAAAAATGGGTAGCTGAAAATACTTTATTCATTCCTTATAGACTACAATGCAGAGCAGAACACTTAGGAACAGTAATTATAGAGCTGAGACTCTAGCACAGTTCATGTTTTCAGCTGTGTTGACTTCACAGGCTCCAAATGAAAGCCAGCAGGAAGGGCTGCTCCTCAAACGGGCTGTTCTCAGCAAAAGCCTGCTTAACTCCTCAGTCTCCTAGATCTGCATGTTGTACTGTTGCTGCAGAGGATACCATGGCTTTTGGTCTGTTTCTCATTTGCAAAATGAGTGTGTTGGCTTTGCAAAGCAACTTCCTAGAGTCTGACACCTCCCAGCTCCCTCACTGGGGCTCACATGGAGCTGCATCCCACAGTGCTGCTCTGGCTGCCCACCTCTGCCAGCAGCAAAGAAAAACTGCAATATTCAGGATGCACTAAGGCAGACTTCAGCTGTCACAAGATCTGTTTCAACTAGGAATGGAAGCAGATGTGGAGAAGCGACCATGGGAACATACAGAGCTGTCTGGGGCTCCACAGGTAGCAGCTGAAGTTCCCTGCATCTGTAGATCCATGGCTCTTTGAAGCTTTCTCTTTGCTGCTCCCAGCCTCTGATGTCAAAAGAGTGGATCAGAGGCCACACAAGAGAAACTAACACAAGTTTACAACTTTCCCTTCAGACAGTCGTTTCTATATGAGAAGAAAGGGCACAGGCCACAAACTGTGCATGGTGTGATTGATATTCAATGACAAACCTTTAGCTGACAACTCAGTCTATATCAATGTGTGCCTGACATAAATTGAGTCTTTATAAATGGACTATAAAGTCTATAAGGCCAAAAATCCATCACCTCCCTTTCTCACCATCTCACCAGCAGTGACGTGCTGTAGTTTTGAGAGCAGTGGTTGGAGGTTCTGCCTTTTACTCTGCACTGGTCTTGGGAGCAGGGCTCTTACAGAGACCTGCTGCATGTCCCATTGCCCTCCACCAGCACTGACTGGGTGCCAGTCTTGCCAGGAATAACTCATGTTCACAAGGCTTCTTTGCCACAAACAGTAGTAACTCTTCATAGGTGAAGTTCAGCCCTGTAAGATGGACCTGGTGAGATTTGGATAATCCTTCTCTAAGGGCAAATGCTTAAGCTACATTTTAAAAGTCTGATTTTCTAAGAGAGCATTGAATGAAGTGGAGGTAAAGGGAATAACAGAGGAAAAAAAAAATCCCTGGTATGGTGTTCTACTAGCCCCATTTGGATCAGTTTCAGTATGCAAATAGAGTTTTCATTCACTTGTGTAATTTTACATAAACCTACAACATTTTTTCTGTAACATGTACAAGGGTTTTTTTGCTTGTTTTTTTCAGTGCATGTTTACCTTTGCTGCCACTGTTTTTCTATGTTGTTACCAAACAACTGTATTCAAGACTGCAGTAGTTTGGTTTCTTTGATGATTAATATATTACAGAATTTTTCATAACTTTTATAGGGAAAACATAGAAAGTCCTTACATTTATCATCCAGCTTTGTTCGAGTTGCTCTCCTTAGTAATTCATCAACATACCTGAGATGTCTCACAGGTATATGAGGTATACCTGCCATTTTATAAAACTCAGGTGTTATTTCTATATAGCCCATCCATATAAAATAGACAGTTCAACATTATAATGCAAAGATGGAAGCAGCTGATGTGTTTATTTTTTCTTATTTATTCTAGAAGCACAGATGCAAATCTTGTAAAGTATCAGAAGAGTTGTTAGATGAACACTATATTATTCAGAGCTTTCCACTCCATGTAATTTCAATTTTAAAAGTGCTGAGTGAGATGTAGTGCAATAATTAAAAACATATCATTTGTAATGATGGAGAAGCTGATAAAGATAGCACAGTAACATTAGCATCATAAAACTTGTCTGTTCTGTTCATATTTTTTGTTTCTGTGACATCACATCTTCATGTTTTCCATGTTCGAGTGTTTTCTGGAATCTAAAGACGAACAAGTCAGATAATTCCACTTCTGGAGTATAGACATCATAGTTTTTTCCTCTTTGGATAAAACCTTGTTGCAGAAGTTATCAGTTTCCTTTGGCTGGGGTTGTGGTCCACATAATTTTTACATTTATTTTTCTTCTTTTTAGTCACAGCTTGAGACCTGAGTCCCTTTTTTAACTATTGTATAGCAAAAAAATCATGGAAGCTGATAGAAAATGGTTTCAACTTTGTGCTAGAGTATAAAATGGTGTAAGGATTTGATGCCTTAAGTTACACAATAACTTTTTCAAGGAACTGGACAAAATTTGGATGGCTTTCAAAGCTTTAGGGCACCCAGGATGCATGTTAGTTTCAATTAAAACTCTAGATACTCATCACTTTATAATAATTGTCTCATAATTGTGCTTTTGAAAGCTTTATTCAGGCTGTCATAAATCTCACAGTCTAGTTTTGTCTTCTTTTGTTGTCCAAGGGTAGAAATTTCCTACAAATGGTCTGTGGAATTTACAGAGCAGCAGCAAGCAAAATTTCACTTCTGTTTTCCTGTTTGGTTGGTTGGGTAGAGGTTTTTTTTGTGGTTTTTTTTTTTTCTTTCCTCCAAATTGCTAATTTAATTTGAGGTATACCACCAGTAGGAAAAATGAAAATGCAATAGAGCGATCTATCTGGTGCAGAAGAACATTTGCATCTTTTAGTTCCACAAGTGGCATACACGATTTCTTTCTGCTGTGTGTAATTGCTTCTGATACCATGAGGAATGATGATATTGATAAAAAATACATAAAAACATTACTTTTTAATTTTTTTTGTGTATAATATATAAGATGTTTATATAGAATGTTCCCAAATTATAAATGAGACACTGTATTACTATGTTTTGTGAAGAGTGAGATAAGTGAGGAATGTATTTTCTTCCTGCATAAAACTTGGACATCAGCTAGTAGGACTAAAATGTATAGTTTTAGGTGAGAGCTGAATGTGGAATTTCTGGTTTCTTCTAAGATACTGAAGGGTATGGTATAAGTCTTGTGAACTGGAAACTCTGATTGCATTCAGTGTATTTTGTAAAAAAAAATTAATTTCAGTGAAAACAGTAATAGTGTGTAAAGACTAGAAATTGTCTCCCCCCCTTATTTTTTAAATATCCAATATTAAGCCACAATTATAATATGATCTTTTAACTAACATTATTTTTATTATCTATTTAATGGGCTTCCTTTAAAGTTGTAAATGAGCACTTGCTAATGTGGAGTACAGATTGGTGGACTCCAAAAGCTTTAAGCTTTTAATGAAGAGCTACAGAGTTTGATTCTGTTCTGAAGCTTCTGCAGCATCCCTGCCTGTGTCAACTAGCAAAAGCAAATTTAATGAAGAGAAGCTTGATGTATGACTTGGAAGAGGAACAAAAGTATCCCTATCTAAAACTAATTAGAATTATGGCTGCTGCAATACTTGCTCTGCCCATAGTCCTCAGGGGAAAGAATGATCATAAAATGCACATATAGAGAGGTAGTGTGCATGTGCATATCATGTGCCAGCAATCTTCTATAACTTCTGTTGAAAAATCCATATATTATAAAAATCCATATATTAACTGCCAGACTATAAAACAAAGCAATCAATGATCGAAAGGAGCATGTTGTAGCAATATGCTCAGTTGCTCCTGCGTAAATACAGCTCCAAAAATTGGGCAAAAGATTCAGCTATAGTAGATTTGTTTCTTGAAATTTTTGGAACACCATATAGCACCAGATGTAGTTTGAACCCAACAAGTTGAGACACTATCATCATTTCTGCAGTGAAAGGAATTTTCGCAAAGAATTAGAAACAATGCACTGAGTCAAGTGGAAAATTTTATTATAACTCTTGTATGCTTCCAAATGCTGATATCTCCTTATTCAAAGGATTACTATTCCCAAATCTTTTTTGGTGTCAGAGTGATAGAGAGTTATTTGATTGATTGCTTACAGGCTAATCTGGGGAACTGTAAATAACAGCTTTTTAAAAACAGAACAAGTCTATCTGAGACTTGCTATGAAAAGCAGTTTAGGAAAACGCTCATTCTTGTATCAGTATCTCTTTCAGATTTATACACTGATATTTTTTCTTCATTTACATGTCTCAAACAGTTTTTACAGATAAGCAACATATACCTGTCCAAAATAGATCGAGTATTTTCCTTTTTATTCAGTCTGTTCTTCTATGCATATGAAAAAAAAAAAAAAATCTGTACTCCACTATCAATGTTGTTCTGCTGAGAAATTTGCTTTAAGTTCAGTAGCTTTGATTTTTTTCTGCCCATAGACCCAATCCCTCTTTCATGCACTCTATCTCTGGCAACCTTGACAGTTGTTGTAAACTTCAGAATTTTACAGCCTTGTACTGAACTTTGGTAAAAACCTGTGGTTTCCAGTGTCTATGTGGGTTTTACTCTGATATGCTGATGAGTATTTAATGCTATTTGCTATAAACACTTAAAATGTGGCTGGTAAAAAAAAAATCACTCATCTTACAAAATAAAGATCCAGACAAGAGTTTCTTCAAACAAACATCCTGAAAATAAATTGTAAATTTGTATGCTGTAAAGAAGATTGTTGGTCTGATCATGGAACTGGAAGTCCTACTGGAAGTGATGTTCTGCAGAAACATCAGCCTGAAGGTAAACAGACTTCCATGCCCATTTAACTTAGTATGCCTGCATGCTATGAGAAATGGAAGGGCCATCATTCTCCAAATAGAAAGCTGTTAAAGGAAGTGCTTCTATTACTAAAGGTGAGCAGGTGTACTGTACAACCTTTACTAGTGGGGCTAATGTGGAGAAACCAGCAGAGAATGTTTAAATTTCTGGCAAAAAAATCCTCAGACATAAAAAAGATTGAGCAAATGAGTACATGGGTGAAAGGAGATTGAATAGATTAAATTCATCTGAGTTCTGTCTTCCTGTCTCCCCTTTTCCTCCTCCTCCTCTTTTTATTAGCCAGCTACAAAGTACACAAATGGCTTTTCCATGGCAATTTTAATTGACGCAGCATATTTTGCTGTGTCAGGGACATCCACACTAAGGAAATATTGCAGTACAAGTGTACTCAGTTTGAGCTTTCAAGAGACATTTGATGATCATTTCATTCCAGTGAAATGAAAATAAGTGAACTTGAGCCTCTGTTTCTCCAAGAGAAATTAAGTGAAAATTTCAGACTTTTTCTCTTTCTTGGTATGAAGACATAAACCACCGAAGGTTTGCTCTAAGATAAGCTCAGCATAATTTACTGGGAATTAATGAAGTTATACCTGCAAGAAATATCCACCTGACAGCTGCGGAGTAGAAAATCAGTACACTGTCTATAAAGAGCTGTTAAGATTTTTCTAAAACTGGATATTTAGGTCATTGTTGCCAAATGAAAGTTACATTGAATAGCAAGATAATTTGTCAAAAGACATCAAACTTGTCTGGGTGTGAAGCTCGATATGATAGAAGGATAATTGGACTCACCAGTACTTGAATAAAGAATTTCAGTAGACTTAACTCAGAAAGATCATAATTAGTACTATACAAATTTCAGTGTATTCATTAGTTGCTATGACAGACTGATCAAAGTACAGGTGCCTACTGCTGAAATCACCTCCATGAACCTCTGCTCATAGGAGAACCAGAAAACTTTCAAAGAATAAATGAAGGAAGATTTGATGCAATTTTAACCAGTATTTCTACAGTATTAATATAAGATGTTCTGAAACCTCTAACATAAACTATGTAGAGAGGGTGTCAAAAGTAACCCAAACAGTTTCTTTGAATTTTCATTCTCAGTTTGTTTAGCTTTCAGTTTGAGAAATTTTGGCTGCTGTACCCTTGAAGAAAATGGGAATTAATACCATTTCCTAATTATTTCTGCTAAATGCTTTTGCTTTCAGGGAAAATCATACCCTTAGCAATATGACACCTCAAAAATCTACTATCTGTCCTAATATTCTAACCTTTCCTGGCCTTTAATCAGCCATTTTTTGCTTTGTTCTACTTTTCTATATTTTATGGACTTTCTTAGATTCACTGATTCTTTGGTTATGTGGCTCCAGACTCACAGCTGAGGCTGGATTTTGTCGTCTGTCTGAAACTATCAATTCACAATGCTCCATCCTTCAACTGAGGATGATAATTCTCGACACGAATTATGTGGTTCAATCAATTATGTTTAAAAGATGTGCAGATTTCTCTTCTACACTGTTAAGTAATATTACTGAACTTGTAGTTTCAATTTTACTGCATCATTTTGTTCAGCATTGTTAGATAGTTTATTTTCCCACCTTTAGCAGATCATTTCCCCTCTTCAATTTTGAGTACTTTTTTTGATGTGGAAAGTGGAATCATTGAACTGCAGATATCTGCATTCAGTGGCTCTTTGGCAGCTCTGTTCCTTGTCTTGTGTATAAGATTAGTGCTAATGAAGAAAAAAAAACCAAAAAACAAAAACTTCTCTGGCACACCTGCTGCCTCTAAAATAGCATTTTGTCTCCGCTAACTTCCATGTTAACATTGTTAGATGTCATTTGAAGAAAGAGGTCCACTAGGGCTGCAAAAATTACTATTGAGATGGGTCCAAGAACTGAATGCAAACTAGGAAACTGTAAGGTTCATTTTACACAGGTTGCTATAGATCACACAGATCAGACAGCCCTACAATGCAGGAGGATGAAAGAAGGTGGAGTGGTTACATTTGACATGGAAAAATAATCGAGTATCTCTCATTAACAAGTCACTCCTTGAAATTACATCATAAAGTCTGACTGCCCATCTTAACATTACTGTGTGTGCAATTGTGTGTATGCAAATAAAATCAGCGTGAATGTACATTTTATGTCTCTGAGGTTATAAATTGATTTGTATGAGATTCTACTATTTTAGTCACATCCTCATGGGACTAAAAGCAGGTGACTCAATTTCTGACTTGTTTGGCATATCCTTTCTGATCACCTTTCCCATCTGTACAAAAGGAATGATTTCCATGGTTAAAAAACAGAGCAGGGTACTACAGTAATATGTAGTATTTCTATTTATGAAATATAAATCTGCATTTACCAGTAGCCTTTCTCATAGGGGTTTTTTGCAGCATATTGTAACTGATGGTAGCACATACTCTATTACCCAGCCCTGGCCTTTTTCTAATTCAGGTCATGTTTTCCTTAACTGCATTTTCTCTCATTAATAGTCCAGACTTTTAAGACCTATAGCAGCAGGAATAAGTCACTCCACTAATACCAGTATGTCAGAATTTATAAGGGCTTTGTTCAAACTATTCATAAATGCCAATAATGACATAGAGTCTCCTTGAATGTAGAAGGATGCTTAGATGGAGCTAATGTCTTTTCTGAAATCCCCCATTCACTTGTGAAACCTCCTTTGCAATCATATTTAATCTATTGTTAAACAAAGAAGCCTATCATGTCCTCACCATCCCAATGACCTCAAAAAGCCAAAGTCACACCTGCACGCATGCATGAAGCACCAGATTACCTGAAACTCATTAAAGTGAACAGCTCAAATACAATGTGAACCTCCCACCACTCAGTGTTTCCACCAGCTGGCACTTTCAGTAAGTGTATTTTAAAGTTT
>VXBB01012340.1:1182897-1207231 GCA_013399915.1 Illadopsis cleaveri
TCCAACCTGAGCCTCTCCTGGCACAGCTTCAGGCCATTTGCTCTTGTCCTGTCCCTATTCCCTGTGAGCAGTGCCTGACCCCCACCAGGCTGGACCCTCCTGTCAGGGGGCACAGAAGGATTATTCCTTTCCTAGGCCCTCTCCTCCTCCTCTCTGCTTTCCAAAACCAAATAAGAATCACTGAACGATGGCAAAGGAATCCCACATGAGTATTTGGGATGGGGTGTTCACCCATTTCTTCTGTCTACAGGGGCAACCAAGTGTCTCCCTCCTCCCTTGCCCAATACCCAACAGCAGCGAGTCCCTAGGCCAGCGTTCCTCTCTGCGGGAGCACCAGGAGGCAAGTTTGAGGACTTCTGTAGCCCTGAGAGAGGAGAAGGCAAGAATTCTCCTTTCTCCCTTTCTTTTCCACACCAAAGGAGAGTCCCACAATGGGAAAAGGAGTTGCTCTTGGTGGAGCTGCCCTGCAGGGCTCCAGCCAGAGAGGCTTGGGGGACGTCAGGTGTGGTCCCACCTGCGGGTTGGCACTTCAAAGCTGTGCCAGGAGTGGGGAAATTTGAGAGAAAATAGATAATCCAGAATCACACTTGATCTGTCTCCTCTCACTCACCAGACTTGGGAGGAGCTTCTGGATAAGTGATGCATGGTAAGCCTATGAAATCAGGAGTAACTGATTTTACTCCTTGTGTGCTGCAATGCAGCCTCAGAAAGGAGAGATGTTTTTGTGCATGTGTGCACACACAGGTCTGAAGTTTGTGAATCCTCTGGGACTTCCACACCTATTCTGAAGCTTTGTACCCAGATGTTAATTTTTTTCTGGATGTTGCTCAGCTTTGCTTCAAAGTTTCCAAAATAAAGAAAAGCATAGGAAACAGATTTAAAAGTTTAAGAAGACACGAACAAGAAGAGACAAAAATGTGTAAGGCAGTTTCTTTTTTATTAATCTTTTGTGAGTAGAGATGTTGCTCCTAAAAACCTTGTTATGACTTTTGAACCACACATGTTCATAATTATTTCTTTTTATTATTTATTGAGCTTTTGAACCCCACGTACAACAGACAAGTGCTATCAAAAGTAGTTTTGCTCCCCAAGGAGGCTAAAACACTCCTTTCTTTCTCCCAAAGATACTGAATCCCGTGTATTTCAAGTCCCACGGCAGATACCTGGTCCCTGTATCTGTCCCTGTATCTGCACAGGGGATTTAGGCCTTGGGGCAGCCGTGTGTCTATTTCTAGAATAGAAAAGAAGAGTAGTTAGAACAAGGAGAATAAGAAAAAGAATAATTTAAGAATACAAGAATGAAGATAAAATTTAAGATAAAGAATAATTAAAACTAGCAAATTTTTATTGCATATTTTAATTTATATTACAATTTATGGTATACAGTATGTTGTAATTATGATACATTATAATTTCCCAGAAAATAACCAAAGAAAACAGAACTGTTTCAATTAGTGAAGAATTTGCTTATTTCCAAATAAAGTTTGTAAGGCACAAGAGCAGAGTCTCCAGATTTCATTTCCTGTCTCTCAGAGGTACTGATGTGTTTTCACACCCAGTGCCAGTGAGTTCCCTGTGAATAGTGACTGCTCAGCCCCTGCGGCAGCGGGAGAATTCCCGGCGGGGCCGGCAGGGCAGGGCTGTCCCTGCTCCCTCAAGACAAACCAAAGGCACACTGAGCCCACCTGAGAGAGAACTGTGCTGGGAACCTGTGGGAAATGGATTTGTAGAGAATTCTCAAAGCCTGACAGAAGGATATAGAATAGGACAGACACTGTTAAGAGAGAAATAGAATTAGAAACAAGTTTCAAAGGATGGCCTTGTAAATAAGAGTAGATTCTTTAGAGAAATAGGACTATGAAAGATACATTGTAGTAGGACACACGAGGGGTGATTTTAGACTATCGTCTTTAAGGCATTTACAGCATAGTGTGGCAAAAGCTGACAGGCTAAGAAACGCTTATAATGTATTGTAATTTAAAAATAGTTTGCTTCTNAATTTGCTTATTTCCAAATAAAGTTTGTAAGGCACAAGAGCAGAGTCTCCAGATTTCATTTCCTGTCTCTCAGAGGTACTGATGTGTTTTCACACCCAGTGCCAGTGAGTTCCCTGTGAATAGTGACTGCTCAGCCCCTGCGGCAGCGGGAGAGTTCCCGGCGGGGCCGGCAGGGCAGGGCTGTCCCTGCTCCCTCAAGACAAACCAAAGGCACACTGAGCCCAGCTGAGAGAGAACTGTGCTGGGAACCTGTGGGAAATGGATTTGTAGAGAATTCTCAAAGCCTGACAGAAGGATATAGAATAGGACAGACACTGTTAAGAGAGAAATACAATTAGAAACAAGTTTCAAAGGATGGCCTTGTAAATAAGAGTAGATTCTTTAGAGAAATAGAACTATGAAAGATACATTGTAGTAGGACACACGAGGGGTGATTTTAGACTATCGTCTTTAAGGCATTTACAGCATAGTGTGGCAAAAGCTGACAGGCTAAGAAACGCTTATAATGTATTGTAATTTAAAAATAGTTTGCTTCTGATTGTGATAGCATGAATTATAACATCTGTATTGTCTCACCCTTCACATGAGACTGAAAATAGAATAAAAGTTTTTAAAACACCTCTCAGTTGCCCCATCTCTAGGTCAAAAAAGAGCATAATCTGACAGGAACCCCTTTGCAGCGGGGCTAGGCAGCCAGGACAGCAAAGCCACCACAGCCCTGCTCTGTATCTGAATCTTCCTGACTTAATCAAGGGGCATCCATTCAAATGTGGTTTTGATGCTAATTTAGAGACAAAAATCTTTGTTAATAGTTGGGTAATTATACATGCTTCAGTATAATTTATTCAGTTCTAATAATCATTATAATCATTATAATAATCATTAACCCCAAAGCTCCCCTACATGTGTTATAAAACTAGATATAGGTAAGCGCTCTTTCATACCTGAGTTGGAAGACCAGTGAAGTCACCTTATGAATGTGATTGATGTGAAGGTTTATTTTGGTTCAGTCATTCTTTCAAGTTACTGAGAAGCCCTGACTCCTTCAAAACCAGGCCTGAACATAATGAGCCTGGTGCAAACTGCTGACCTGGAGACAAGTCACTTGGCACATGACGTTCTGGCTTTCATAGTCTCTGATGTTATAATTTCACAACAGTAGCTTGAAGTCTTTCTAATAATCCCACTGCATGTATAATTTTTTAATGAGCTGCAGTGGTATAAACTCCTTTGCTTCCTGGATTAGCACAGAAACCCTAGACTTGCTTAAAAGAGAATTTGGGAATAGCTGCTGAGATGCAAAGAAAATTGCTCAAGAGAAATTAAGTTAATGCAATTAAAGATCTTAATTCACTTGGAATTTTTTGTTGCTTTGTAATATTTTCTATTGGTCTTCAATGCTGTATTGACTTCTTTTTGTGTGTGCGTGTGTAGGACTGGTTCCATTTTCAATGTTACCTTGTTTGATATTAATTAAATGTTTCAATAACTTCTATCTCTAGACAGGATTATTTTTCAGTTAGAAAAATAATTATTTCTGAGAACTAGGAAGAAAAAAGGAAATTAGCTTACAGGAAGTGGCAAGAACCTAAAAATCTCTATAAAAGTGATGAAATTTCTTGGCTCTTTATAAGTAGTATTTTTCTCAAAGTCCACAGAGCCATGCCAAATATGCAACCACAAATTTAGCAGATCAGCAGGCCAAAATTAAATAGCTATTTAATGAAAACATAAATTATTTGGTAGCATCTTGTTCCAAAGAGAGATTTTATTTCTGAAGGAAGAGGAGCTTGTTTATTTGAAACTGTTACATTGTTTAAAAAAAAAAAAAAAAAAAAAGCAATATTTTTCTCTGTGTGATAGTCACATTTTTTTCTTAATTCAATTTTTTTCCCTTCCTGAAAAAACACCAGTTAGCACATTGCTATGGAAACACAAAGGATGTATTTTTCTTAACAGAGTAATTTAAAAATCAATTTAATTAAAGCAGTCCAAAAGGATGATTGCATATTAATTTGAGGAATAAGCATACAAGTTAGTCCAACATGCATCCATTTGAGTATGACAATTAGTCATTCATGCAGTCTACAAACAGGACAAGTCACAGGTTAAGTCCACTTAAGTCTCAGCTAAACAAAATTAAGGTAAGTGTCATTGCTTCGTTTTGCTACAGGTTTGAAGTGGACAGGGTGCCACAGCTTAGTTTTCAACAGCGAATGTGAATTTGGCCATATTTGACCATATTTTAAACTAAACATAAATTCCCGTTGTATACACTTGTAACTAAAATAGATTCATTAATGGCATGTGTACTGCTTTAAGCTAATGGGAGCTTAACCAAATTAAAATGAAAGCTTTATAAAAAGACCTAGATAAGCCATGTAGAATGAGGGTGAGCTCAGTCCTCTGGTGTGTGCAATGTTCCCAATTCTAGTGGTACACAATTTCAAGGGGAAATACTGCACATAGTTCAGGCTTCAGAAGGGAGGAGTAGATCTCCATGAGCTTAATGGAGTCTGAAATTGATTTAGTGAGACAGTTCTTTAACTTGAGACTCGATGGTTCAATTGAAAAACACCATTTGGTTATAAAAGCAGGATTTGAAGACACCAAGTCTTACATTAACAATTATTTTATTTGTTAACATGCAAATGTATTCCAAGTGTTCTGAGTGTCCCTGCAATGACATTTCTTTAATACATATTTTTAATAACTTTTTGTTATAGTGCTATATTGAAAAAAACCAACTGGCATATTTTGCTTTTTTCACAGCTACACGTTAGTGTCGTAGGAAATGAGCATCACCTGATTCTATGAAATGAAGAGGAAGTTTTCTTTCAAAAGACCCAGAGTGATAAATACTTTTTGCTAGCTGAGGTAACAAACTTTAAGTCATGAAACTGGGGATAACTAAAATGGGAAGTCAACCATCATCAATTTAATCAGAGGCATTTCATGAATGAGTGACCATCACTCATCATAGCTTGAAAATGTTGCTCTGGGTTTCTGTGGCAAGGTTTTGGTATCAGAAGAGCTGCAGAGGCAGCTTCTGTGAGAAGACACCAGAATTTCCCCCATGTCAGACACAGCCAATGCCAATTGTCTGCAAGAGGGGCCTACAACTGGGCAAAGCAGAGACCACTGGGGACATGGGTGTGACAACATATTTAAGAAGGGGTTTAGAAGTGCTGCACAAGAGCACTTGAGGAAGAGGAGTGAGAAATGAGAACAAGAACTGTGCACACACCAAGGTCAGTAATGCAGGCAGCAGGGCAGCAGGGGCTCCAGTGTCAGTGCAGAGATTCCCCTGCAATCTGTGGTGAAGACATGCTAAGACAGGCTGTCCCCCTGCCGTCCATGGAAGGCTATTTTGGAGCAGGGGTCCAACTGCAGCCCATGGAGGATCCCATACTGGACAAGCTGGATGCCTGAAGGTGACTGTTCCTCCATGGAGACCTCATGACAGAGCAGGCTCCTGGCAGGACCTGCGGCCTTGTGGAGAGAGGAGTCCATGCTGGAGAAGGTTGGCTGGCAGGACTTGTGACCCTGAGGGGAATTCATGCTGGAGCAGCCTGTTCCTGAGGGACTGGACCCTGTGAAGAAAGCCCCCACTGCAGCAGTTTGTGAAGAACTGCAGCCTGTGGGAATGGCCTGTGTTGGGGAAGTTCATGAGGGATTGTATTCAGTGGGAGGGACCCCTTTCTGGAGCAGAATGAAGTGCAGAGACCATGGTATATTGACCCATAAGATTTTTATCATATTTTTCTCCTCCTGTCCTGTTGAGAAGCAGGAGTGATAGAGCAGATTGGTGTGCACATGGCATCTAGGCAAGATCAACCCATTACAAAAGTAATTGTCAATTTGCTATCCACAAAGGAGTTAGAATCCAGTTGTGACAGGATAAGTGTTCACACCAACCTTTAATAAAAAGGGTCTCCAATGGTCTTTAAGTGGTTAAAGTGAATTCATCATGCAGCCTCAGAATTGAATAAGGTCAATTAATTCTCAGTTGCAAAGACTATAACTAGAGTGTTTGCACAGGTAGTAAGAGAGGTATTCAGAAGGGCCATGTCCAGGGTGATGGGTCACATAAGCCTTTTTGCCTCACTGAACACTCTAAAGACACAGACATGCCTAAGAAGATTTGTCTGAAAGTAGTTAATTTACCTCATTCTCATTTTCTCATTGACCGAGTCAATTTTTCATTATGTTTAATCAAATCAACAAGAACCCGGTAATTTATTTCTTAATTAATATAGCCTTATTTTTAATGTTGATGAACATTCTATTTAGGAAATTCAGTCATTGATGCCTAAAAGAAACCTGCAATGACTACGGAAAATAACATTTTTTTCCCCACCCAGTAAATGCCTTGTAACATTTATAACTTCTGTTATGCAAAGTTTTATACTAAATAATTCTTACAGTCCATTTTGTTCATAAAACCCATGGAATAATAAATATTCTTGTCTGAACCTGGCCAAGTAACCTTGCAATATAACCTCATACATTCTTTTTAGCAGTCTTAACAGTATTTTTATCTTTTAAAATATGTTCTTGTATGTGTCATCCAACTATTGCATCATACATAGTCACTGTAATCTTTATTTATGTTCCTGCATACATATGTAGAGGAGGTTGTGTGTGTGTTTATTGGTTAAAAAGGTAATATATAATAAAGAATGACAAGTGGAAAAGGAAGTATCTGAACACGAAGAAAACACTCTTGTGAGCCAAAACTAGCAGCCGAGCAGAGGGCTGGATTAAATGGGCTCCAGGTGCCATTTCACAGTCCCTCCTGCTCTACTTCCCTCTTCCACTCCTCAGAGTTTTTCCTTAGACAGTAAACTCTGAGTCCATAGGCTCAGGCATTGTGAGCCTAAATAATCAGTTTGGTGGACCATCTTCAATCCATATCCGAAACTGAAATGTATGTGTTTGGCCCTGCAGCTCCTGACTTTGAAATATCACTTAGATTTCAGGGGGTGGTATCTTGGAGAAAAGCAAGCAGATTTACTTCCAACAGGTTTAATAATGTACCAGTAATATATTACTGTAGTTGAATAGATACTAATAATGAGTAGTTTCCAGATTTGTCTTCAAAAAGAGGAATTTACACTTGCAGCGATTCATTCTGAATTTACCCCTTGTGCTCACAGTTGATCAAAACAGTAAATCACCCTCCCTTGCCTATGTTGTGTTACTCCTGCTGTCATCTCCAACTTTTGTATGGAAACTGATGTCCTTGCATGATTGTGCAAACTAGTGTAAGAAATTCCTTAAGCTTAAGATTTCTTGTGATGTGGCTGCATTTTCACTGCCTGGGGTCCCCAGATATGAAGATCAGTATCAGCTACTGCCTCCAGGGCACCCTCTGTCTCATGTATCTCCTTTTCTTTCATGGCAATATAACAGACATTAATAATTTATCACAAAGGAAATACCTCAGAGAAGTTCTTCCCAGTGGTAAGAGACAAATCCAACTACAAATTCAGTGCCGTATTTGGTATTCCATACTCAAAATTTCTGAGTACATAACAGCTTGGTCTATCACCCTCATGACAGAGGATGGAGGAGTTCCCATTCTCACTCAGCCTGCTGGTCTGTAACAGGTCTCATTTATGCCATTAGCAACTTCAAACCTTCAGTTGTTTCCAGCCACGGCTCATTATTGTCTACTGTGCTGATGCAGTTACTGAGTATCAACTATATTTAGTTTGCTAGCCTTCATACAAAATGGGGCAGAAACATTAATCACAGCTCCAGAGTAATCAGCAAGTAAGTTTCCAGTCAAAGAAAAAAAATCTATCCTTTTACATCATTGTAAGTGGCTCATAATTTATGTCAAGGGAGAAGTCATAGGAGCACCAGGCAGCAATTTCCTTCTAGTGGCCCATGCAAAGGGAAGACACATTATTTGTTTAGTGGTCTAGTGACAGGTGCTGCTGCCTCACTTCCCATCCCTACAAAAAGCAACAAACCAAAAAGGGATTGTGGAGAGCTGAAAAAACATGAGATAGTGTTCTTAGGGCTTTAGTATTATTTTATGCTTTGTCATTTCTGGAATCAACTCTATTAGATTATTCATTTATATTCTGGTTCACTATGCAAAAAAAACCATCTTCAATCCTTTTTTTTATTCCTTTTTTTTTTTTTTTCTTTTTCCTTAACATTTTAGCATTACTGCCGAAGCTGTCTGCCAAGGTAACTTTTAATATTTTTTAATTTATCTCTGAAGGGCAGGTTTGCAAGCACAAAGGTAAAATATTTTTTCCACATCAGCTCTCTGCAGAGAGAGAGCTGCATCATTCTTGCAGGTGCATGTATTGTTTTGGACTGTTCTTTCAAATCAGATTCTCTAGTAATTTTAATTTAATTCTATAGACCTACAACTTGTTGGTACTTACCAGTAGTACCATTTTTTTTCAGCATCACTATTACTTAAAGAAGGAATCCAGGAAGGGTTTTGCAAACTCTTGCTTCCTTTTAAACTCTTGGTAGTAAAAGAAATGGAACTAAAGAAAAAAAATGCATGTTTAAATGGATGGAGATCTGTGTTAGGCAAACAAAGCAGATTATATTAAAACATCCAGAAAAGACTTGTCACAATATTTGTGAAAGTTAAAAATCTGCATTTTTCTGAAGTAAATCACATCCCCAGGTATCTCAAGTTCTGAATTTGAACAAATCCTTTTTCCTCCTGTAAAAAAGAAAAAAAGCATCTTTAAATCCCTGCTCAGACAGACAGTGATGTGAAGGAATATACCTCTTTTTCCTTGCTCATTTTGATCAGACATTTCTTCCTATTGACTGAAGTGTCATTTCTAATGAAAAGTTGGGTGCCTGACCAATCAAAGTTTTACAATGGAAAAATGTTCTTATAGTGAATTGCTCCTTAGTCATTATTCTTGCTTGTCATTTGTCTTGAGGGACAGATTCTCTGCCGTTTTCTACTTTCAGCCTTGGTGACAGGAAGACAAAAGTCTTCAGCTGTAATACACTTGCTTGTACGACCTCTGAGCAGCAGAATTTCTGTGACAACTGGCACTTACTCAGCCTTGGTGAAAAACCTAAGCCTGGAGAAATGACATGGTTAGCTGGGAGGCAGGCCTCAGTGCTCTCACTCATGTACCTGCTCCAATGAATGCATAATTAGTCAGAGCGGTAATTTTCCTGACTTCTTCCCTAGTTCCCTCTTTGTCCTTCTTCATGCCACAGTTATGCTGAAATAGGAACTTTAGCCCTTGGGGTGTGATAGCATTGATTCATCTTTTTGAACTTGGGAGAGAGGGTCACTTCTCTGCCTCATGCACAGCAAAATTTGCTGAAGGAGATATCTGTGCATGTTTGTTTTAGCGTTGTACCAGCAATGCTGGGATGATGGTATTGGAGTTCTGCATTACTTTTGAATTCTGTAGCCTTTGTCAATAGATCAGCACTTCATTGTCTGACCTTTTTGTTTTCTCTTGTTTAACCCCATTAACCTTTGAGGAATGACGTGCATTGGACAATAGGCAATCAAAACACAGAAAATCTGAGAAGGTCAGTGTAATATGGTGTGCAACAGGACTTCACATAAGAAAAAGGAATGTATTTCCTTTCCCTGCTGTCACACTGTTCTATTCAATATTTCTTTAGGGAGGTATCACAACAAGTGAGTTAAATCTGTGCTGGTTCCCCCAGAAGCATTGCTCATCTCCTGAGTACATAGAGGTCTCCACTGTGATATTTATTACAATGTCTGCTTTTCTAGAATGATTTTTAAAGTGTAGCATTTGTGAAAAACATCCGTTTGGCAGTAAGAAAAGGAGCTTCTCCAAAGCAGGGCTGTATCACTTTAAATAAGTTAAACTGGAGCATTCAGTTCTCTCTCATTGCAACTTGGTTTTAAAGGTAAGAAAACCCCATGACAACAGAAATTTCTGTGCCTATTTAACTGTTTTATTATAAGACCCTTAATTTATTGGCATGTCTTCATTACTTGGGTAGGGAGAGGACTTTTGCTGGTAGAAGACATAGATGTCCTCTATTCCCTTCGCTTTGCTGGGGTTACACTCCATAGCTCACCTAGCAGAAGGGCCCGTGTGGACTGTTCACCCTATAGATCCCCTACAGAGCAGGCAAAGGCAGGCTTGAGCAGGCTGGGGTTACTGGGGGAGGCTGTGCTTGCACTCCCCTCCACATGCAAGAGAAACAAAGGCAGCAACGCCCATCCAGCTGTCAGTGGCATGCAGCTGAGAAGAGTAGAATCTTCACTGCATATGCAGATCTGGAAGGGATACTTGTCCTGGGTTTAGGCAACAAATAAATGAGTGTAAATAAGCCCTGATATTGTAGACATTTGTAGCAGCTTGGATGAATGGATAGCCTATAAATCATCACATTTAACTGGCAATATTGAACCATCTAACGTTGTCCCTTTCGACTTATTCCTGGGCATGATTTGTGAGCATCTAATTTTAATTATATGTAGGGCAGATATAGTTCAGTGTCATTTAAGAAGTCTAGAAGCTAATTTATCATACTCTAAGGACAAGGAGCTACTAGAGACGGTCCACCAAAGGGCTACCAAAATGATGAAGGGGCTGGAGTATCTCTCTTATGAGGGAAAGCTGAGGAAGATGGGGCTGTTTAGCCTGGAGAAAAGACTGAGAGAGAACCTTATCAATGCATACAAATATCTGGAGGGCAGGTGTCAAGAGGATGGGAACAGACTCTTCTCAGTGGCGCCCAGCAACAGGATAAGGGTCGATGAGCACAAAATGACACGCAGAGTTCCACTGAGTTTGTAGAAATGCTTCTTCACTTTGAGGGTGTTGGAACAGACTGCCCAGAGATGTTGGGGAGTCTCTTTCTCTGGACCTATTCAAAACTCACCTGGATGTAAACCTCTGCAAACATTTCTAGATGAACCTGCTTTAGCAAGGTGGCTGGGCTAGATGATCTCCAAAGGTTCCCTCTAACCTCAACCATTCTATGACTCTGTAACAATATGAGTGATGAAGTAGACAGTGATTAAGACTGTATTTTGCAGAACTACTTTAATAACAAAAAGCAGGAAAATTCTACTTCATTACTGATAAATTATTTTTTTAGAAATAAAAAGGAAAAAAAGGTTATGATAATTTTAAAGGAGACATCTAGAAATCCTAAGGATTTTTTATTGACATGTATGTGTCCATACCTGTGACAGGGTAGTCATAATCTTGGGTGAGAGCCAGCATCTTTCTGCAGTTTTAAAACACAGCAAAAGATAAAGGAAGCATACTTTCACATGCAGGGAGTAATGATTTTTTAAAATGCCTTTTAAGGGCTTTTTTGGTAATGAAAATCAAAAAAGTCTTGGCAAAAGCAAGGGTTGATTTTTTATTGTGATGTTTATATCATGTAAAGAGGAAAAAGATTAACATTAATGTTATTTACACAGTGTTTGTATAAAAGTTTCAGTTTTAAAAAATGTAACTGCGCTGATGCATAAAGCTGTACTGTTTATACAGCAAACGTATATATGCCAGTTTGGAAAGACAATCCATGATAGGGCTGTTCAGCTCTCNCTGTGCTTTGAGTAAAGCAAGTGCTTTATGAGATCCAGAGTGGAAATTGTGAGTCTCAGGGTAAGACAACATCATTCTAACAGAAAGTCTTCCTTTCTTTCTTAAAAAAAAAACAAAAAAAAAACCTCTACACCTTTAATCAAGAAATGAATAAAACCTAAGAAACACCAAGAGCTATTCATTGCAAAGCCAAGCATGGCTGAGTTTTATGGACCCAGAATTTGGATTTTTATAGAGTATGTGATTTAGTACTGCTGAGATAGAAACAGGTTGTCAGGCAAAAATGAAGCAANTTTATACAGCAAACGTATATATGCCAGTTTGGAAAGACCATCCATGATAGGGCTGTTCAGCTCTCTCAATTGAACATTTTCACTGACATCAGTGACATTGCTTCCAAGTACAGCATAAGCAGGATTTGGTTCTCTGAAGTTGTGCTCTGACTATTATACTATAGATTGCAGTTCCTCATGTTTGCTGCTGAGAGAAGAGTATAGCAGGGTAAAAGGTACTATAGGGATGTCAGTCAGAGCCTGAGAACTCACTGGCATTACTCCTGTGATTTATCTCCCCCCACAGNGAATAAAACCTAAGAAACATCAAGAGCTATTCATTGCAAAGCCAAGCATGGCTGAGTTTTATGGACCCAGAATTTGGATTTTTATAGAGTATGTGATTTAGTACTGCTGAGATAGAAACAGGTTGTCAGGCAAAAATGAAGCAAGCATGAGCTCCTAAGTCTGTTCCTGCAACAGTTCTGTCATAACCAGTGGCAGCATCTGTTCTAGCAGCACTAAAATAAGTATGTAAATAAGGAAGTAACCTAAACAAATTTAGACATTTCTGCTCCAGGAAATATGCAGTGTCTGGTAACAGAGCAAAAAAATACTGGGTTTTTTTCATTGCTTCATTTCATTTTCTAGTTTCCTTTTTTAAATATATATATACAGCATGTCTGAGAGAACTCTAAACCCTAGAAAAGATCAAAACAGATTCCTCCATACTGAAGGACAAGAAGTGAGAGAGGAACCAGAAAAGCTTATTCTAATTACCCTTAGACTTTACTGGATGGATAAGATTTGAGTGGTAAAGGGAATGCTTGTGTCTCACCTTATAGCTCCTCTCTTCCAATTGTAGTTTTCACCCAGTCTTGGTGTCCTGTGGCTTCACTCGAAAGACTTTTCTGCTCCCTGTGTGATCATTCTGGACTTGAGTAATTTGCCAGTTTGAACCTCTCACAATCTCAGCCGTGTCTGATCAGGAACTGCTGTGCCTGTGGCAGCCCCACCAGAAGAGCAGGGCTGTGACCATCTCTGTGACTGGCCCACGCTTTACAAAAGATGGGGACCAGTCCCCTTAGCTCTGCTAGTAAGCTTATGCCTTGAACATTTCATGACACTCTGGTTTTCACACTTGCATGAAGACCACACTTTCCTGAAATATAAGCATTTCTGTAGGCATTACACTACAAGATTTGAGAGCTATAGCACTGGGGGAAGGAGAGTTATTGGCCAGTTCCTTCAGCCTCAGATAGGAATACAAATTCTTTGTTTTCTCAGTAAAAAAGACAGCAATAATAAAATCATCCTATAGAGAAGATGATTTCCTTTTTAGATAAGGAAACTTTGTCATTTTTAGGGCAAAATGGATATTCAACCAGCTCAAGTGATGCCTTTCATTGCAAAGATCTGTTCATTTCAAAGGTAGGTCTTGAACTAATTAAAGAAAGAAAATATTCTTTGGCTCCTAAAAATCACTGGGTATAATATAAGAGGATTAAAAGCTCCCTTGAAAGCACTCTATCTCTACTGTAACACCCTGTTAGGTAAAGGGAATGTCCCTGATGTGAATTAAATCAGATTTGGCATAAATAAAGTAGTAAATGATGCAAAATGAATGATAATAGGATGCTCTATTTTGAACTATGGGGGTATTTGAAGTTACAAAATATTGTGTATTTTGCTAGGCTAGTCTAAAGAAAAAAAATATGGCAACTGGCTTATTTTGTGCTATTTTCTACATAATATAAACTCTTTAAGAATTTACAGAAAATGTTTCAAGTCTACTGATAGTCTATGACTCAGTGAGGAACATTATTCAAATACATTGAACATTTATGTATATTTCTCTGCTTCCTGAGGGTACTATAACTCTTGAGCAATGGCTGATTATAGTGCTTCCTGAACAGACAGGGCAAACTTGATTTTGTACAGCTTTCTGAAAGTTTAGGATTTGGGGAAAAAAAAAAAAAAGGTAGGTCTTGAAATGCTTTTTCCTTTTATCTTTAGATATTGTTAATGCATATTTAGTTCCCTTTAATTCCCAGGTCAGATGAATTTGAGATTTTTAAAAATTTATAACCATAATTTTCCTTTCCATGCTTTTCAGGTGTGATCTCTTTCAACACAGGTCGTTTTTAACTGAAGCAGAATGGCTCATAACACACAGCCAAGAAGCAATATAAGAACATGGTTAGGAACAGGGCAAGGTGGAGGAAGTAGCTCCCAAATGTAATGTCCCAGCTCCCAGCAACCTACAGCTCAGAGATTAATCTAGATCTCATTACTTTGTGTTTAGTTGTCCTTGATGTATTTCTGCTCAATTAAGGTGTCTGGTTACTACTAAAACCAAGTAAACTTTTAGCATTCTCAGCATCTTGGGACAATGAATTGCACAGTTTACCTCTAATTTCTGTGGAAAAAACATCCCATTTTTTTTTATTTGCCACTTGCATTTGATAACTTTTGATTGTTGTATCATGAGAAATGATGAATTGCTGTCCCTTATTTCCCTTTACTTATGTTCTTATAAAGTTTTATTATATTTCCTTGCAAGAAATTATTTTCCAGGCTTCAGAGTCTAAATTATTGAGTTACATTTTCAGTGTGCACTATTTTATACTTGTCTTGCCTTCCTTTGCAGCTATGCTAGTTCTGCTTAGGTGTTTTAGTAACGGAAGTGGAACACCCATTTCAAATGTCATGTGGATTTTTTCCGTAGTATAGGGATATTTTTTCTCCTTTCCTAAAAAATATTAACATCATTCATTGCTTTTCTGCAAGTGTCATATTTAACATGTTATAAGGAATATTAGCTAGTTCAGGATGCATCAGTGGGTATGCATCTAGTCAGTGTTGGTTTTCCTACGTGCATTACCTTATATTTATCAGTAATTTACTTCCCAGTGCATTGTTCAATGACTTATCTCCAGCATGTGCTTTCTTAGCCATTTTCTTCAGGCTGTTGTACTTACTAGCCTAAATTTATAATCATTATAAGATATTGTTATCTTCTTTTTTCTCATTCTTCAAATTTGTGTATGCCTGCCATAATTTACCATTTATATGTATTTTGAAAAGTATCAGATTCAACTAAGCTTCCTCTGGCATGCAAATGTGTCTCTCAATTTTTTAGCTTATTCTGCTTCCCATTTTGCAGCTAAGAATCCACAAGACAACTTTCTTTCTTATCTTATGACACTATTATTCTATATTCTTTTATTGAGAGGGATTCCATTAAAAAAAAAAACACACAGAAAACCACAAGTAAATGTTATATTAATTAAATAACTCTGGTCTATAAACTTACTTTGGTTAGTTCTGGGAGCTCTACTGATATGCGGTCACGAGCCCCATTGACAGAATCTACATTGGTTGCTCCTCAAAATTCCCATTTCTTAATGTACCTACTGATCCATTTTTTTTCACAATTAGCAGGCAGACCAATACAGGATATTGTGGTGGACATCTGCTACACACTGCCTGAGCAGAAACAAGAAGTAGATGTGGCCTTTCCAGACAACTGGAAGAAACTTTGTATTTGTAGCATTTGATCCTCATGGGAGGCTTTACAATCTTTACAAATTTAGGATTACTGCAGATATGAGGATCAGGGACTGCTTTGGCTGTAGTGATGGTGGAGTTCAGGGTCCTGAGAGCAGAGTGCAAGGCAAAAAGCAGGATCATCTTAACCCTGGAGATCATTCTTTTGCTTGCACAGGGATTTTCTTGGAAGTATCCTAGATATGTGTCACTGGAGACGAGTGCAGGAGAGCTGCCTGATTTTCAAAAATCACCTCTTCCAGGCTCAGGATTGACCCATAGCAACATGCAGGAAGTCAGACAAAGGCAGCAGAATGTCTGTAAGGATGGACAAAGACCTAAATTCCAACTAAAATCTAATGGAAAAAAGAAGCATATAAACTTAGAAGCAGGCACAAGTGTCCTGGGAAGAGTGTAGAGGTGCTGTTTGAGCAGGCACAATCCGGTTAGGGAGGGCATGAAGGACAAAAAGAAAAGCTCCTGAAGGTATTTCATCTCCAAGAGAAAGACTAGGGAACACATTGGCTTGCTGCTGAATGATTCAGGGGACCTGGGGACAAAGGACACAGAAAAGGCTCACCTCCTTCGCTTCTGTCTTTAATAATAAGGCTTTCAGGAATCCCAGGCCCCTACAATTATTGTGAAAGTTCAGAGACAGAAAGTTTTATCCCTGGTAGAGAATGATCAGAATAGAAGCTTTTTAAACCAACTGGACTTCTTACAGCTCATTGGAACCTGTTTGGATGCACTCCCAAGTTCTGAGGGAGTTGGTTGATGTCATTTTGTGGCCACTATTGAAAATTTTTGAAAGGTCATGGTGACAGGGAAAGTTTTCTGAGAACTGGAATAAAGTGGTCTCAGAGAATTTGTTGATGACTGAAAATTGGAATGGGTGGTTGATACATCAGAATGTTGTACCACTATTTAAGGGGACCTTTACAGGCTGGAGAAACAGGAAAAACAAATAGGAAAAGAGGAAACTTGTGAAGCTCATCAAATGGAAATGCCTCCTCCCTGCACGTGGGGAGGAATAACCCCACGCACCAGTATGGGCTGAGGCCAACCATCTGGAAAACAACTTTTCAGGCAAGTCCCTAGGAATACTGATGGAAAAGGAATAAAGCATGAGTCAGCAAGGTACCCTTACAGCATAGACAGCCCCCAGTTTCCTGGGCTGTGCTAGGCTGTTAGAGCAGTGCTAACAGGTCAAAGGAGGTGATCCTTCTGCTCTCCTCAGCCCTGGTGGGTCACATCTGGAGAGCTCCATCCACTGCTGGGCTCCCCAGGGCAAGCAAGTCTTGAACATATTGAAATTCACATGTAAAACTGTTTTACTGTGAGGGTGTTTGAACAAGGAACAAGTTGCCCAGAGGGGTGTGGAGTCTCATCCTTGGAGACATTCAAGTTTGACTGGGTATGTCTGTAAGCAACTGATTTCTCTTTTCTGCCTTTGAGCAGGGGTTCGATTACCTCAAGACAATCTCCAGAGTATTTCTCCAACCTCACTGATTCTGCATTTCCATGTTTTTGTGATTGTTACAGCTTCTGCCAGTTTTCCCAGTGCAGATGTCAGAAACAGTTGTCAATATTTTACCTTCAGAGCTTTCAAAGATTTTTTTGCTAGGTGCTATTCACCTGGTATTAGTAAAACTTAAAGGAATTTAATTTAGCAGCAGAGTTTATAAGCTTGAGATTTTATTTGCCTTTTTTTTTCAGAATTTTTCTGACATTAACATCTGTCATTTCATTTTAAGTTTTTTTTCTAAAGCCTCTTCCTCTAACACTTTTATCAGAGTAAGATTCTTCAGTCTATTCCAAGTAAAGTTTCAGTCATCACAACTTTTCTAATATTTCTACAGTGATTACAGGTCTAAAAGATTTGGAAACATCTTTTCTTTAAGAACTTCTTTTATACATTCATTTTATGGGTCCATGGTCTATTCATCTCTTATTTTGGAATACTTACTAAACAGTTTTTATTATTTCTTATGTCATCAGCTCTTATGTGTTCAATTAGGTAGTACAGTCTATAGACTCCGGGGTGTTTCAAAGGATACACCAGCTGTGCATCATATTTATTGATGCCTGGGACAAAATACTCTTTTAGGGATATCAAAAAAGTTGTACTATTTTTTTCCTTCTCTCTGGTGTTCAGAATTTACAGGTAATGACTTTGACCCCATCAGGACCTTTTTCAGGTAATAGATAACCAGAAGGATATGTATGACTGAAGAAAACTGTGTGGGGTCAAGAAGTTCAAGTTCCAGAAGATCTTTAGGGGATAAATCTAAAGATTTTAAAGGACATTTCTAGACACAAGTGCAGTGATAATGAATTTTAATGAATACAGCTGCATCTGTGGAATAGTCCCTGTGTTAGCTTATAGCTATGAATTATGGTCTAAATAATATTTGTATTATCTTCTTTAGGTCATTAGGACTTCTTTGTGCACATTATTATTTTTTGTAGCTGTTCAATGTCACTTTATCAGAGTTCTCATTCTCTAAAAATTGCCCTTTCTTTTTGTATCCATATATATATGTTTGTGGATATATTTGTTTGCATTGCTGGATACATTTATATTTCTATATTGATAGGCATTATTTATTGTAACCATTATGATATGCATACATCAAATTTGAGAACCCTCATTCAATACTTCATCAAATATGAAGTTCTTTTTAATTGAATTTTGAGATTTTAAAAATTTTATTTCCTCTTCAATATAGTGACCATTAAAGGAGTAGGAAAACATGAGGTAGTAAAAAATAGCACATTTTTAGCTAGTATTGAATTGAACTGTAAAAGCAACTGTCCCAAAAGGAAACATTTTTAGCACTTAAAATTAATTTCTGTGAGACCAAAATGAAGATGCAGTCTATAAGAAGCATACTTGCAGATGAGACATACTAACAACATCAGTATTTCTTTGGATAATGTTTGCCAGAATTTCACTTGTTCATAAATACCGGTGTAATTTTTTTCCATGATTTCAAAGATGGGATGCTAATTACAGTTAGATATTATCTGATTTAAATGGCCATACTTTAACTTGCCTGGTTTCATGTGGAATATAGATAATATACTTTGTGAATTCAGACTGATTGATTGTATTACTGTCCATAAGATAAATCTGCCACTGTGAAAGTGTTTTTATCTCCAAGACCAAGAGGATTTTTTTCTCCACACTGCTGCCAATTTTGCCACAGAAGAGTTTAGGGATCAACACCCAGATGTAGCTCCATGTTTTCATCAGGCAGAAAGAAATTTGAAGTTGGGTAAAGCAGGCATATTATCGGTAGGAAATAGGCCAATTTCACATTATGCTACATTATTTATAGAGAATTTTCACCAAAATAGTACTTTATGTTAAAGTATCAAATCCCAATACTTTATTCCTACGAAAGAATATGACCCTTGAACTAAGAAACCCTTCAGACGACAGCTGATTTTTCCTATGGGAAATTGCTTCCATGAAACATGTCTCTTAAATGGACAGACCTTTACAGGTTACAATCACTACACTGAATCCCAAAGGAAAGAGAGCAGAGGTAAATTCAGAGGTGAAGAACAACTGAAATATGTTCACAGCAATGTATCACACTATGAAGTGTGTCCTGTGAAGGTTTTCTTTCTCATTACTTTAGGATTTTGGACTCCTGCATAAAACAGGCTTGAGATCACCACTGCTCTCATTCAACACACACTGCAGCTCAAATCTGAGTTAATTTGAATAGGTTTATCAACAGAGGTCTTACCCATAAACCAGTAAAAGGCATTAGAATTAAATAATCCAATAAAAAGAGAGGTGCTCCAACTGAGCAGAAGTGAAAAGAGCTATACAAATTTTCTGATACACCTGAAATTCTGGGATTATGTAAAACAAAAAAATTAGCAGAGATAATTTGTCATTTTATCATTGACTGGAAATGACTGATTGTTGCATATTTTTTGAATATGTAGAGAGTGTATTTTCTGCTTGTCAAGCAGGCTGTTCTCAGAATAGAATTTAATCTATAATAAACCAGCTTTTTATTTCCCCTACTTCAATCAAAGTTGTGATTGTTTTTACATAGAAACTGCTGTTTAAATTAATTATGAATGCTTAAAAAAATCCAGACTGAATTTTGCCAATGGTTAGTTAGTTCTTTGTATGAAAAATTAGTCTTTCTAATGAGGTCAGCTTTGGTCACAGTGATTTGTTGGAAGCAACAGACCATATTCCACTTCGTCAAAACTTCATTATGTTCCAGTTCCTAAAAGTGCCAAGAAAAAATAACATTGTAATCTAAGATGTCAAGGAAATAATGTATCCAAACAGTTTATGTGCTTAAAGCCTCAGTGAGGTGGTGTTGTGCTGTGCTGTATCTTCTTTTTTTATTACATCTGGCAATGCATTAGATGAAACTTTTGCTGCAGGAATAATCCACAGTTAAGAACATAGTCACAGTATCTTTATCAGAGATATTGAAAGTTATCTTAAAATTGAGAGTTTCTTTAGATTCTTGGGGCTGTGTGGCATCTGCCTCCTTCATGGCTGTTCAGAGTTGAGGAAGGACAGAGGTCTTGGAAAGAGTTTGCCATGTCATCTGCAGCAGGGTCTGTACAATACAAGAGGGCATGTGCCTTGCACAGCTCGTACCTCTGAGTGTGCTCAGGACCCTGCAGGGTTTTGGCTCTGCTTTCTGCTGACATCAGCCATCAGCCTTTCACTCTTGCAGTTTCAGCAAGTCGTTGTTTCATGACTGAACTCTGCTTATGCCCCCTTGGCATTCAGTGCTCTGTTTAGGTCTGTTGCTCAGGTATTACAATGATGATCTCTAGGAGGGTAAAAATGCCTCAAAAGTGGCACACTGTGTTTCCAGGTGCAAAGTAGGAGATGCAGGAAAACAGAAATCTATCTGTGCCCTACGTCCTGAATTCTTTGAGTGCATTTTTATACCTGAGTCCTGCTTTTCTACTTCAAAGGAGGCTCTAAGGTGATCATTAATGTTCCCTTGGTATAACCTTATCATTCTGATGAAATTCCATCTCAGAAAATTGCATTCTGCCTTCCCAAATTCCCTGTGCCATTTCAGCTGGATATGAGATTCTTCCCTCTCTATCTGTTCCTAGCTGTTGTGAGCAATTGCTGTCTAGAGGCAATGCTGCAGTGGGTGAGCAATCTGCTTACATTGTCTCTCCTTTATTTATTTCCTGAGGGAATGTTGATTCTTAATTTAAAATTTTTAAAATACTTCAAGAAAAATTGTAGTCGGTATTGCCAAAACATTGCACTTTTTTTGCTGTTTCAATGAGTCTGATACTTTGATAAACAGTGTATAAAATAGTATAACATTTTAAATAAGATGTCTACTACGTATGGTAATTTTATGAGGCTTGTAACTCAGATGTAAATCAGTCCTATTTCTTCTGTTTCCTGGTAGAAGACTTGCCTTGTTCCATGAGGCAGAAATAGGGGATGATGAAGTGAATGTACATGATAGCAGGAAGGAAGAGAAAATGAGGGTTGTACATAAAGCAAGAAAACTAAATTAATACAATATCCATTCTCTTTCTGAGATGTGCTGTGAAACATATAGTTACATGACAGAATGACAATTTTGCTGCTACTATGCCTTCATGACTATATTTATTAACTTGTTCAACCAAAATAAAGATGTTTTCTTTGGATTCAATATAGAATCTTCTTTACTGGAATGCTAATCAAATATAGCATCAAGAGAACAATTTATTTCTGGCTGAGTTATGAACTACCTTGGGGTTTGACAAAGGACAGTAAAAAGTCTTTGGAGATGTCCCACATGACAACATAACTTCTTTATTGAGAGCAATTTCATTAATAATATCATTAAATATAAGAAGGGGAATTTGGCTCCATGTATCGAACTAGTACATGTAATTCCTTGCTACAGTTCTATGGAGAATGATCTTTGCTATAATTTTCCCCACTTAGGGTAAAGGGAGAAATCTGCTGAATTCAAAACTCGGCATATAATGCTCTCTTTTCGTATTGTGCTTGTTTCTGCAGCTACTGAAATAACCTTGGCAGCTACAGGGCAATGGGAAGCTTAATTAATGCTTTGTGTACTGTCACCTACAACTGGAAAGCACTGTCAGTGTCAGGAAAGGCAACCCATATCACATCCCCTGAAAATTTATGGCTGACATGGATTACTAGATCATAGTAGACCATCTAGTCAGACCTCTTATATATTACATACAGTACTGCATTTTATCCAAAAATTAGAAAGAATCAAAAACTGACCTGCAGGGTCTGTGACTGTTTTGGAGAAATCCCATCCAGTGGTTAATCACCCTAAATACGAAATAAAATCCTATTATTTGTTTCACTTGTTTTGGCTGCAGTTGTCAGCTTCTTTCTATAACCTAAGTGCCCCTTAATGTCTTTCTTTCAACTTAGCTGCTATGTACTTAATAATTTCATAGAGCTTTATTTTTATTATTTGAAAAATTTTGCAGTTTAAAAAAAATTCTAAACCACCAGATATAGCCAAAACATTTTAATGGGATAATATTAATTTTTGTAAAACTAAAACTTTCTAAAAATCCATTTCCGAACCAATATATCAAACCTTGCAGAAAAATCAATATGATACCTGATAGACTTCTGAATTCAACTTCAGATACAGTCTGTTGTGTGCATAGCAACTGAGAAGTTGTTTTGCCATGTTTTTATTTTGTTTTCTCTTTTGTGTGAGATTTGTGCTGAAATTTCATTTTATGAACTTGTTTGCCATTTTTTATTTTCATCTAATTCAATTTTTAAAATACTGATATTTTAGCTAAGAAAGATATTTTCTTCCTGGGTAGGTAATTTTCAGAATATTCCAGTCTTGATCTTATTAAAGAGAAGTAAAATCATCTTAGTTCTCTTTCACCTACTCTTTGTTTTGGCAAGTAACATTTGTATTAATGTATTATTTTTGCCTCATGGTGGCTCCTTGGGACATGACTGTTTGTTGCTCCCACACAGTTTCTGTAGTTCTTTTTTCCCAAGTGAGGCCTGCATTCCTTGTTTCTTCCTGCAAATGTTTACATTTAGCTGTATTGAATCAAGATTTTGAAAGCTTATCTTTAACCAATAAATCTATTTTATTTTGCATGTCATTTTATGAGCAAGACCTTTATATTCTGATCTGAAAATACTACTCAGAGTAGTTGAATACAATTAAATCTAGATGTTATTAGAAAATTTATGAGTCTCAAAGACACTCCTTTCAAGCTTGGTTAATTAGCCAAATTGCAATCTTCTCATTATGCACTAAAAGAGGTAATTCAAATGCCTTTATTAGTCCTTTAGTCTTATACTACAGAAAGAACACTTAAACAAATTTGCCATTTCATCCAATGTATAGGTCAGTTTTGCCTGACAAGATCAATTTCCTGTAAGACAATTACAAATTAAATTGTTTTATTCCTGTAACAGGTTTTCCAAGAGCTTTTCTTGCTTGATATAAGTGGTTATTCCTGTCATCCTCTTTGCTTTTTGTGACTTTGGCACAGCACTCTGGCAATATTTTAGCATTTCCTTCAATTTCCAGATTTATTTGAAGGAACATGGAAACCCCACAGACTGTTCACTAGTGCATCTCTTTGACCATCACTATTCAGTGTTGAGTAGCAGCTAGTTTAGCTGTTATTGTAAAGTCGTTCACATTGTTCAACTTCTGCATTATGCTGCATCTTCCCAAAAGTAAAACAGAAATATTTATTGAGCTCTTCCATCTGCATTGTAGTTGTTGCTGTTATTATTATCATTAGCATTTACATCTGATAATAATAAAAGATTTATCTTTTCAATAGGCTGAAAACTCTTGGGGATTTGTGTTTTGTTCTGGCAACAATTGGTTTTTCCTAATGTACTTATTATCCTTTCCCACTTCTGTGTACATCATAACTTCTAATTTACTTTGATTTCCTTATCTCTTTTCCTCGCTATTTTATTTTTGATATGTGTTTGTTATCTGAAGAAGACATCCAGGATAAATTTCTGAGACTTTCACTATTTCCTGAAGAAAAGGCATCAGAAACAGCTGGTGAAGAGTTACAGGGAGATAATTTGGGAAGCATTGCTGTTAGCACTTCATTTTATTGCAAAAATTATGGACACATTTCTGTCTTGATGTCATTTTATGAGGAATTTTTTTCAAATTTGTCCTATGATGGAAGTGGTGAATTTTCCAATCTGCATAGAGCTGGGAGAGAGGCAGTCAGATTCTCTTCTGCCACCTTATGCCAGACTCCCAGGGAAGAGGTCTGTAAACACTGTCTGTCCTCCACCAAAAAATTGTCTGTGCCCCTGAAAGAAAGGAGCAAGAACTGGTGAAAATGGCCAGCGTGGCTGACAATTTCTGTAGCCGGTAATGCAAAATGCCTCATGCAATTAATCTTGTTTCAGTCGCCTTTACCTGCTCAGGCCCTCTATTTGCAGTGAGATAACAGATAAAGTTTAATTCCTGAAGTTGCAGTGGAGTGCTTTTTCATCACTTATCCTGCCTGATAAAGAAGACAGCATGTGAATATGCAAGGAAATTACTTTAAAGTCGATTTCTATAATAAGGTATTTAAATAAAATTTTGCTTGGAGAATATCTGCACCAATCCAATCAAAACTGCTGAAACAAGTTTATTCTCTAATGTGACTGCTGTGATTGTTATTTTTCCTAACCTACCAGTTTCAATTAGTTACTTGGTTTGTTCCATTTGGTGTAAGACAAATAACAGAAGTAAGTTGTTCTTATGTTATACTTATGTTGTACAGATTAAAACAATGAAATTTAGTAATGTTGCTGCCGTCTGCATTACTGATCTAGTTCCCACCAGACCTGTTCAAACCCTGCTGAGGGTTTGAAGCTCACAGCAGTGAGAGGCAGAAATGCCTATCATTCCATTGCTTGGATTTCCACCTTCAGTGAACCATCACTGAAAAGAACGGGCCT